>LOEQ01008235.1:32723-57753 GCA_001685075.1 Bramus lutescens
ATCTCATTATAGATGGCTGTGAGCCACCATGTAGTTGCTGGGAATTGAACTCAGGACCTCTGGAAGAGCAGTCAGTGCACCCAAACTCTGAGCCATCTCTCCAGCCCCCTTTTATCTTTTGAAGTAAAATGACTCTTTTGTAGTGTTTTATTCATAAATCCTTAAGTATAAGAGAAAGATTTTGAGGCAAGATTCACTTGCCTTCTCTCTCTCTCTCTCTCTCTCTCTCTCTCTCTCTCTCTCCCTCCCTCCCTTCCTCCCTCCTCTCCCCTCTCTCCTTTCTTTCTGTCTTTGGGGCTGAAATCCTGGCCCTCAATCATGCTGGATAAAGTGTTCTACACTGATCTAAGCCAAGCATCCAGCTCCTCCAGCTTGTTCTTTATAGCGGCTTAATCTCATGGGAACTAATTGGTGTCCCCCCCAAAAAATTACAGTAATATCTTCCAAGGGTAGTGTCCCTTGTGGTCTCATCATATTCCCCTAGATGCCACTTGTAAGAAATTCTGCCACCCGCCTCTAGACATCATTCTATGGAGACCTTTCCACTCTTGGTAGTGGAAGCATGCTTTAAGACAGAGACTTCTGACTTATAGTTAATCGATTGTTGTGTACTGATTGACTATTTTGAATGCCATGAAAATCATTTGTAAGCATATATACTTTGGTGCATCCTTCCTATATATTGTGTTAAGTAGTTCATGGTAAGGAGCTAGTGGAAATTTCTTGTTTACATTAATGTTACCATTTATGCTGCTATATTTGGGTTCACAATGGAGTATACATAGATTTAATGCTCATTTTTTAAAATAAATATTCTGCCAAAAGAAACTTGTTTAAATTATTGAGTGCATAGTATTATTTCTGCATCCCCAAATCTTCTGCTGCATGGCGATGTCATTTTCAAAGGGACATTGAAATACTCTGTGCCTGTGCAAACAAACAGTAATGTTGGATTTAGTATTTATAAAGGCACTATGTATTCTATTAGGCTTTTAATAAATTATTTTTTTTGGCCCAGTGTGTGCACCACAGCAGGTGTGTAGATGTGAGAGGACAGCTTGGAAATTGGTTTCTCTTATTCAACATTATGGGTCCTGTAAACTGAATGTCGGCTTTGGTGGCAGATGCCTCTCTACCTGCTCTGCCATCTTCCTGCCCCTGGTTTGTTGGTTTTTCTGTTCTAGCTGAATTTCATTCATTTTGTGCAGACACCGATAGAGTTGTTTTCTATCAGTGGACATTTTGTTTAAAGTTTTAACTTAGGGATTGTATTTGTAAGGAATGTTCTATAAAGGACATGTTGCTATTTGGAAGAAAAAACAAAAATTGTAATACTGCACTAATTTAAGAACACATTTCTTTTGGTAGAATTCAATAATTTTATGTAATTTCATAAAGGCTATTTGTGGTTACTGAAAGTGAATTGACTAAACAAGTGGTACTCTTCACCCTTAAAATTTATAGTTAAGGCAGCACAGAGAAACCACTGAAGTGTACCGCTGACAGAGAGGGAAACTAATGTGTTCTGATCTTGTGTTCCTCCTATTTCTTTATTCTGAGTTTAATAGACTTGTCTTTTAATTCTTTCCTACTTGATGTGTGTGATTTAATTGAAAATAGTGTGTATAGTGCTCCCTGATACTTTGTATTTTACTGATAATACTAAAAAAAAATTGGTTAAAAGCCAGAAATCAATGACTAAACAATATATAAAAATTTTATTCAACTCTATAAGTGTATTTTATTTATTTCCATGTGTAAGGAGTCATGTGTGTGTTTTATATAGCATATATATTAAGGTCACAAGACAGTTTTGAGAGTTGGTTCTCTCTTTTAACTTTGATAAGTTGGAGTCTTTTTTTTTTTTTCTGCCTTGCTGTATACTCCAAGTTAGCTGGCTTGAAAGATTCTAGACAATTCTCTGGTTTCCATCTCCCATCTCTCTGTGGAAGTACTGAGATTGGGGATGGATACACTGTGCCTGGCTTTTTTTTACATGGATTCCGGAAACCAACTCAGGTTATGAGGCTAGTATGCCAAGCACTTTTATTTGCTGAGTTCTCTGGCTGGCCCCTAAATCTTCATTTAAATAAAAATTTTATTAGATTCAGATTCCATTTTAAAACTAAAGTATTTAAGTGAATTTAGACATTTATATAGAGTGAAAAGTAATTCAAGAGGCTCTTTTACTCTTCCCAACTCTATGTGTGCATACCTGTTTGTATACCTGTATACATGTATGTAGTTGCATGTGCACATGTGTATGCATGGTTATGAAAAACAGAGTTTAACTTTGGATGTCTTTCTCAGTCTCCACTTTTTTTTTTCACAGTAAGGTCTCTCACCAGCCCTGTAGATGACTCATTCAGGAGGGTGGGTGGCCAGCAACCTCAGGGATTACCTCCTGTCCCTGCCTTACTAATACCAGGGTTGTAGGTAATGCAGCCACACTCAGCTTTTCTACATGCGAGCTAGTGATCCCAACTCAGGTCATAATGCTTGCATGGTGAGCGTTTTACCTACTCTTCTCCCTAGCTCTTTATGCAAAGATAAACTTCTATTAATAATTTTGTAAGGAACTTTATATTATCCCCCAACCTGGGGCTTATGCCTTAATATATTTAGGTACTAATTGATAGTAATCAGTATTTTTGTACATAATTTTTTCAGAAATTGAAACAGAAAATCTCAGCAGATAATATATTAATACTTTGTATTCTTCTAAATTATTGGTTGATTGTATGTACTGTTTTTAAATGGATAAATCTTCAATAAGTGTTTGAAAATAAAAATGTTAATGCATTTAAACATTCTTGATGTGGTGGCCCATGCCTTTAATCCCAGGCTCTGGAGGCAAGGGCAGGCAACTCTTCATGAGTTTAAGGCAAGCCTGGTCTATATAGAGAGTTTCAGGCTGGCCATGGCTATATAATGAGACCCTGTTGGAAAAAAAAAAAGACAAATTCTTAAAAATCATATTATTTTATATACTTTTATTTCAGCGTGCTTTTTTATGTAGTAATTTGTATTGTTGAGCTGGAAATATCTCTGTCAGTAATGTGCTTGCTTGCCTTGCAAGTGTGAGACCCTTAGTTCAGATCCCAAACACCCATTTTAAAAATCCAGATGTGGTGGTGCGGCCTGTACTCCTATCTCTGAGAAGTGGAGTTTATCTCAGGAGCTCAGTGAGCCCCAGGTTCAGTATGAGAACCTGGCTTAAAAAGTAGGTTGGAGAGTAATAGAGGAAGGCACTGATGTCAATTTCTGGCCTTCCTATACACATGCAGTGTATGCATACACACGCAAACACACACACACACACACACACACACACCATGCTGTTGATAACTAAAGACTTCTTATTTATATTTTGAATACCTCAAGTTTTCAAGCATCTGTCTTTAAAAACCTCTTTCAAGTTGTAGGAGCTATTTAGGCATATATATTAGGAAAACTGAATGCATTCTGGAAAAAAAAATAGGTCCCTGAGATTTCCTTTTAACAATACTTTTGAAGTACAGATAAACTTACTTCCTGTCTCTCAGTTTCCTGTATCCATGGCAACCCCGTTTTACACACTGACTGTAGAGGAACCAGTGTGAAGAGTGGCGTTTCCTGAGCAATCTGTGACTTTAAAATTCAAAAGAGGTGGTGTATTGGAAGTCAGCAGTGGCCCAGAAAGAAACTGAGTTAAAGAACGGCGCTCTTCGAAGTTAAAAACAAAAGTCTTTGCTTAAGAAAGACAAGTAGTGATATGATTTTTCTTTTCTTGGTAAGATTATTTAAGTACAGACTTGTAGCTGAAATGAATTTTGTGGAATATCACAGCTTGATTTTTCTACAGTTAGTATTTTCATAAGTTGGTCTTTGCTGTTAGGTTTTATGTAGATTACGGGGCATGTATTCCAAACCTCTGTCTCATATCATCTGTTGTTGTAGCTGATTGTAATAGTTATTATTGCAAGCATTTTTCAGTTTATGGAGTTTGAATTATCTTTGCTAAAGAGTGGGTTTCATTGCAGTGCTTGCATTCTATTCCAAATGTTCTTTATAGGATACTTTCACTCATAGTCTGAGTTAACAAGTGTTCTTAGCTAACCCTAGTTTAAATAGATTACCAAAGTTTGAGTATTTTGATACTTTTGTTTTAAAACCTTGATAATTTAAAGTTTTGTCTTTGGAGTTAATTCTGGTATGAAAAATGATACCAGGTTTGCTTACATATGTATTATCATTTTCTCTGCTTTGCCTATATTTCTTTCTCGTTGTTACCTGCTTTTTTTGTTTTGTTATTGTATAAAGGAATACTAGGGTGTGTGTTTTCTTACCAGCTCTTCTTGAGAGAGAAACACAGGCCTTTCATACTTCTTAGAACTTTCCTCAAAGTCCAGTTTTTCTGTAACTAATTGGGAATAATGTCTCATGTAAGTGAAAGTGAACTAATAGTACTTAATTCTTTTGCAATATTGTATTTGGATAACTCTAATATTGTGCACGAATATCTAAAAGGCTTTGTTAGGTCATTTATATGTTCTGTCTCTAAACAGTTTTATAAAATGCTTAGAGCCTGAAATATTTAAGGGATTATCGATCCTCATTGATTTGTATTTACAGCCTAATTGTGTGTTTTTTTTTTTGTTCCAAGAAGATTGCTTAATGATCTGGTTTATCTCAGTATCTACGTCTATAGAGGTCCTTGCTTCACTGTGCTCAGCAGTGGTATAGTGGTTCCCAGTTCTTGATTCATTGAACAATTAAGACTGTAGATCTCCGAGTTTCAGTATCCTGGATTCCTTGATTATTTTATCTAGAAAGTAATAATTTAACAAAAGTACCATTAAATGTACTTACAAATCTTGAGACTGTCTTTATCTTGCTGACCTTTTGAAACATGATAGCCCTTTGCATTTAAAAGTGTTATCTATGTAAAGTATCCCCCCAAAGCATGTAAGGATTATAATGTTAATAAGGGATGGATTTAGTAAAATTAGTAGTCTTAAACATTTGATCTTAACTGGTAACTATTTAGAAAATTTGGACATGATGCGTTTAGCTTGTTTATTAAATTAAGTTCGAAACACTAATTGAAATATTGGTAATGATACATTTAAAATATGGGAGCACCTTTGAAGATCCTTAATCTGTCATTTAATAATCTTACAGAATTACATCCAAGGGTCCCTAAGCCATTATCTTCATTGATTCATCTTCAGGGAAATTCCAATTTTGTGAACGCAAACTTTTGGGTCTTCGAGACTGGCTAGCCTCTTCAGCCATTGCTGTAAACATCTGTTGTCAGAATCCCCTATCTATGTGGGGCACAGCATTATGTTATATTAAAGGGACCGACATTACAAATTGCACTTTACTTTCGACAAACATATCCAGAGCTTGGGCTGTAAAATCTCTTCCTATTCATCACGAGACCGCTGCACTAATGATGGCCTGGCGTAAAATAACTGCAAGTGGAAATCATTTGGAAAATGCTGGGACTGAGAGCATTACCGTCTGGGAGCGGATTCGTGCTTCATCTGCCAGTAGGTTTTTTCAAGACAATACGTTTGCTAATGCATTAGAGACGACCACAGTTTTACCTATGCAAATACAGCTTACTCCTGTTAACTTGAACTTGGAAAAAACCAGTGCTCTACCAACTGATGCCTCTTCTGTGTCAGGAAAAACGTCTCTAATTTGTACCCAAGAAGTTGAGAAGTTGAATGAGGTGTTTGACATTTTGCTAGCTTTTTTCATCTTAGCTTGTGTTTTAATCTTTTTTTTGATCTACAAAGTTATTCAGTTTAAACAAAAGTTAAAGGCTCTAGAAAACCCAGTGGAAAATAGACTTGAGTATTACAGCTTTTATCAGTCAGCAAGGTATAATGTACCTACCTCAATTTGTAATACCTCCCCAAATTCTTTGGAAAGTCCTGGCTTGCAGCAGATTGAACTTAAACAAATTGTTCCTGATAACGAGGCACAGGTCATTCTCTTTGAACATTCTGCATTATGACTCAACTAAATATTGACTGTAAAAAGCCCTGTAGTGTCATGTAGACATAAAGTTCAACCCTTCTTATAAATTTATATACTTTACTTGGAAACATAATAAATTATGTGATGTTAGAATTATTAAAATGCTTATTAGTAATTTGAATAAAGTGTATTTATTCTGCATATATTTTATTTGATATTGTAACAGGATAAGCAGCCAACTTTCTGGGTACTGAGCATCACGTTAAGTGCATCATATGTCACAAATAATGTTTATTTCTTAAGTCTTTTAAGATTTTACTGTCTTATTTAAATTATACAAGAGGAAAAATAGGAAGAGAGAATTCAAGTAATTTTCCAAAATTCTCATGTCTTATGACATGTTGTAAGTCTTTTTACTTGAGCTGAAGTTTTTAATTTTATGTTTTGTTGCTGCCTAGACACCAGGAGTATAATTTTGAAAAATTAGATATGATTCCTATTCTTAGTAAAAATTGAATCTAGAAGAAGATGCATGATTGCTATGCAGTATGCTAAGTGCTGTTCTCGATAGCACTTTTGTGTGTATGTGGTGACGAAGCATAACTTTATGAAAAAGAAAAGAGAGACACTAAAACTATTGCTCTGGGCTTAGTAGCACACACCTCTCGATGCTCAAGCATCAGAAGCAGGCAGCTTTCTGTGAATTCTAGGCTGGCCGGGGTTGCATGGTAAGGGTCATGTGTCAAAACCAAAACTGAACAACGCCAACAACAAAAATCCTTTTATCATGAAACAGAGAGATTAACCCAGTGAAGAAAGCGGTCAGAGAGGTTACCATGTCAGAAAGATGAATGAGCAAGAAAGAATACTATTTTCCATGGCCAAAATTCAGTACACTTAGAGATGCTTAGGTAGTAAGAGATTTGCAGTAGAAGAGACAGCTAGATGGATTAAAGCTGTTATAATTTCATGCTTTATTCTGAGGGCCACCAGGAGCCCTTGAGGAATTTAAGTGGTGGACAGATACTATGGGATTAAACCTGTTGTAGAAAAAGTTGACTCCTTTATGGAGGGAACAGAATTAACTGGATAAGAAGTAGCACCATTAACCCAGGTGGAGATGCTGGAGGCCTGTGGTGGGTAGGATGGATCAGGAACTCTTCTGGAAGTCAAAGGACCTGCTTTGGTGATTGATTGAGGTGTGGCATGTAAAGGAGAAATGAGGAAAAATGTTCTGCTTTGTCATAGGCAATTCTGTGCCATGGTCTGGAAGCTGAGGAATAACGGGGAGGCGAGTGGGTCAAGTTGATTCAGTTTTGGTTGATAGAATTTGAGATTCATATATATTTGATGTCCATGTTTAAATACCTGGCAAGTAGATGTTCAGGATAATGTTTGTCTAGTAAATCCATTTCACAGTTTACCATATAATACATTCAAAGTAAACATTTGCTACCAAAATTACAAGCACTTAGGTCATAATTTTGCAAAACAAGTAAGCAAGGAAGATTAGAACTTTAGCTTTTAGACTCTTTAATATACACATTTATTAATAAATCGAGTAATGCAGTGCTTTTCTATATTAGTACACATTTGTAGTTTTGTACCACTCTGTATAATATTAAAAAAAATAGTAAGCGTTTGTGACAGTTAAGTGATCAAATATGTGTGTCCTTCCTCTTGATCCAAGTTTTATATTTTTAAAATTAATTTATTAAAATGAATATTAGCCATGTGGTAGTATTCTAAAGCATTCTAGATGTTTAACCAAGTAATAATTTTAACTTCTTTTATAACATGGGAATACTTATAAGAAGTATTATTGTGCAATGCCTTACTATGGGTTCCTAATCTCAGACCTGTCTAGGTGTCTGCTTATCCCTGCCCTGTTTCTACCACTCTCTCTCAGATTGAGTGGGTGTGGAACAAACTTGTTAGTTTTCAAGTTTTGTTTTGAGACAGGGTCTTACTGTGTAGACCAGGCTGGCAAAGTGTTGAGATTAAAGATGTGTGCCAACATGCCTGTCTAGTTTTCAGTTTTAACAAGTTTGCTGATAACTGCTGGTTGGGCAACTGTGTGTTGAGAACCACTGCATAAAGATATTTGAGGAGTAGATGCAGTAGACCATGGTAACAGAGCCAGGAGGTGGCTCGGGGTGAAAGTACTTGCTCGGCAAGCATAAGGGCCTGGGTTTGAATCCTTAGAACTTGTAAAAGCATAAGTGTGTGTAATCCTTGAGCTCTTGTGGAAGATGCGAAGCATAGACATGGTAAACCCTGCAGGTTTCTAGGGTTGCTAGCCTGGTACAAGTAGTGGAAAATAACCAAAAGATTCTGTCTCAAACAAGGTGGATGGTGAGGATGGATGACTGAGGTTGTCCTTCGTCCTCTGCATCTGAGACACGCATTCACTTATAAAAGATGATAATAGTAATTTCTTCTGCACCCACTCCTGAGTTCTCACTGTTAGGATCTTTTTGCCTAACTTGTGATTCAGGGTGGGGGATGATTATAGTAAAAAACAAACAAAAACTTTATTTTTTCACTTTATTTGTGACTGAAATGAAGGGTTTTTGGAGGGGAGCCGGAACATTTTTATTAATGCTTACTCTCTTTGTTAAGTCCTCCAGATTCCTAGTATTCCCATTGTTTTCATTTCATAGCTAATAGTACATTTAATGGAAGGAAAAATAAATAATGCAGCAGTATGTGTAGTAAATAGTAAAAGTTTCTTCATGTCCCCCAAACTGAAACCCTGTCTGTCTTAAGGACATTTGAGAGAAACATAATTTTGAGTTTAGAAAAATCTGTATGATGGGGCTTTTACTTTGATCTTAAAAGTCCCAAAATCGAAGACTCCAGTGGTATGAGTCAGAAACTTAAGCAACAGGTTTTTAAAAATCAGTATATATGTAGCTTATATTGTGATTTAGCAGTCTACAAATGAAGCTGTAATTGAGCACATAAGTTTGACGTTGTATTCATTTTGTGCTTTGTCAGCACGTGCTTCCTTTAAAATTATTACTCAACTTACTTTTTTGATCTCTTGTCATTTTAGGTTTAAAAATATGAGATAATTGAAATAATGTGTGTAATAAGTTTTTACAACAGTTTCCTTGTTCTGTGTTTAGAGTAGCTTTTTATATAAAGCTTAAACTTTGTCCATTTTTAGATATCTGTATTTCCTGACCGTTTATTGTAAGTTCTTGCCTCTACCATTTATTAAATGTTCTTGATTAGAGTACTCAGGAATGGACAGGCTCCAATTTAAAATAATTACAGTACAGAAGGACATTTCAAAAATTGAACACAGTTTTCCATTGAATGTATAATCAGTGGTTAAAGTTCCAGGGCCATTTCATGGAAGTCTTTTTCTCTGGTAACTAGGCTGCCATTTATTTACAGAATAAGTTATGAAGTTGTGTAACATAGCTGATTTGTAGAATTTCAGAGCCATATATCTACCTTTTGGAATAACTGGAAAGCACTAGAACTTTTCTCGCAGTGTAATAGAGACATTTTGCTACAAGTGAGCATGTCTGTGATACCAGACAGAAGATACCTGGTCACTTTAACACTAAGAGACCAGGAAATAGAGAATGCCACATGAGATGGAGGAGAGAGACCAGGGTGAAGATCAAGGAACCTCTTAGTCTTTTAGAACTGAAAGATTGCCAGTGTTTTGATAGCCAGAGACTAAGTGAAGGGCAGTTTGGGTAGACATTGTGAGAGAGTGAGGAAATTCTGTGAAACAGGCATCCAGGAAAGAGATTGCCTGGATCACTTTTTGTTATCAGCTTCTCATTCATAGGAGGTTTTGTGTTTTCTCACATAATATACATGTAAGAAGTAGTCAAATTTTTGTTTGTATGAAGTTGTTAGTAAATTGCATAGTTTCTTTTCTTTTTAAAGAGTCTTATTCTGTTGCTCTGGCTCCCCTGGAACCAGCCATATGTAGACCAAGCTGACTGGAACACAGAGATGTGCTTGCCTCTGCTTCCAAAATGCTGGAATCAAAGGCTTTCTCCACTCTGCTTGTCTGCCATATAAATATTTTTAAATAATTTAAAAATAGAGGCTAGGAAGATGGCTCGGTGATCAAGAAGAGCACTTGCTCCTCTTGTAGAGGGACCTGAGTGTGATTCCTAGCACCTAAATGGTGGCTCACAGACACTTATAACACCAGTTTCAGGGGATCCAATATTCTGTTCTGATTTCTGAGAGTACCAGGCATGCCCATGGTATACCTACATAGACACAGACAAAGCTCTCATACACATAAAGGCTTTAAAAACAATACCTTAGAGAAATAGTTTTTCCTCTTATTTCAAATTATAATTTTATCTCTTTCTTACAAATTTTTTTAAATATCAAGGTTACTAGTTTTTGCTTAATTTTTTTCCTTTTTTGAGAATTTGGTGCAATGTATTTCAATGTGTTTTGGTCATATTTACCATTCCATCCCACCAACTGTGTCTTTTCTTTCTTTCTTTCTTTCTTTCTTTCTTTCTTTCTTTCTTTCTTTCTTTTTGCCATCAAGCCTCATTTGTGTAATTTTGTTTTATAAACTTTGCTGCTATCTTCTGCTTTATTGGCAGGTAACTTCTTACCAATTATTATTATCAGTGCCCTCGTCATTAATAGTCAGAGTTGCCTTTTAATTATGGAACACTAACTGGACCTGGTGTTAATTGCAGCACTGGTGAGGAAGAGGCAGGTGGTCTACATAGTGAGTTTCAGAACAGCAAGAGCTACGTACATACTGAGACCCGATCTGCGTGTGTGTGTGTGTGTGTGCATGTGTGCGTGTGTGTAACACTTTTCTAGAGCACATTATCCTCATTTTGGCTGAACTGTATGACATATGGGACTTATTCAGGCTTTAATCCTAAACATAAATATCTTTTCATACAATTTTAATAACGTTACTACAGATGTCTTTTTATTTTGTTATTTTATGTGTATTGGTGTTTTGTCTGTGTACCACTATATGCTGTGCCTGTTGGATCCCCTCGAACTGGAGTTATATGGACTGCTGTGAAGAGCAGTCAGGGCTTTTCAGTGCCAAACCATTTCTCCAGCACTGACAATTGACTTTTTAAATTTGTTCTAGGGTATATCTTTTGATTGCCTTGTAATTACTTATGATGTAGTTTTGCTTTAAACAATTTTCAGCATTAACAATGGTGAGATCTTAGCCTGATCCCACGATTACTAATCTCTATCAAGTTTCTTTATATTCCCTCTTTTAAGGAAACCAATGTTGGAGATGGAACTCAGTTAGTAGACTACTTACCTAGCATGCGTGAAACCCTAGGTTTGATTTTCAGTACAACAAAAATCAGGTATGGTGTAGGTAGGGGAGGCAGGGAGATCACAAGTTTGAGGTCTCTCCCTTTATACTGAGCAAGTTTGGTACCAGCTTGGGTTATGTGTGACTTGTATTAGACATTGGTCATTTCATTTTCATTTATATCCTTAGTATGTCCTACATAAACTTAGTATATCCTTGCTAGGCATTGTTTTCTTTGCATGAATAATCTTTCTCTTGCAGAATCTCAAAGGACAGGAAATTCTGTTAGAAGGCTAAGATACAGCATGTGGTGGTTTGAATGAGAATGGCACCCATAACTCATATCTTTGAATGCTTGGTCCCCAGTTAGTAGACCTGTTTTGGAAGGATTAGTAGGTGTGGTCTTGCTGGAGGAGGCTTGTGATGTAAAGGGTGTGAGGCTGCAAATGACTCAGTGCCATTCCAAGTTAGCGCTCTGCCTCCTTCTTGCAGTTAGATGTGTGTTCACAGCTACTCCTGCCTCTGTGCCTTTCTTCCACCATTATGTACCATAATGCTCTGGTACCCTAAGCCCAATTAAAATGCTTCTTTTATAAGTTGTCATTGTCACAGTTTTTTTTTTCTCAGTGTGGTAGCTTGAAAGACAATGGCCTCGAAGAGAAATGGCACTACCAGGATATTTGACCTTGTTGGAGTGGGTGTGGTCTTGTTGGAGGAAGTGCGATGCACTGTGGAGGTAGACTTTGAGGTCTCTCCTATGTTCAAGTCATGCCCAGCAAGCCAGACCACTTCCTGTTGCCTGTGATTCAAGATGTAAGAACTCTCGGCTACCTCTCCAGCACCATGTCTGTCTGCATGCCACCACTCAAATTAATTGTGCTCCTTCATAAGAATTTCTGTGGTCACGGTGTGCCTTTCACAGCAATAAGAGAAACCCTTTCTAAGACACACAGTAATAGAAAAGTAACTAATACACTAAACATTGATCATCCTTTTAAAAAATGTATTACTTTTTTGTATACCACCTGCAAGAGTCATTTTTCTGTTTGTACAGCACGGGTGCTGAGGGCAAACTCAGGTCTTCAGACATGTTGCTAAGTGCCTTTAACCATGGAGCCGTCTTACTAGCTCCATATCCACTGTCTTAATTATTTCTTACAATGATAGAGATAATGGCGTGAGGATGGGGCAGAAACTTTATGTTGACTGTGCAGTAACAACAAACAAGTAAAAACCTAGATAAATATCACTCATATAAAATCCCTTGTAAGATCATTGAGTTCAAGAAAATAAGCTTTGTTTTAAGGTAGTGAGTTGTAGGGTTGGATTGGATTGGTTGCTCAATAATTAAGGAACTAGCAGCTCTTCCAGAGGACCTAGGTTCAATTTTCAGCACTCATATGATGGGTCACAACTGGCTGTAACTTCAGTTCCAGGGGATCCAACACCCTCTCCCAGCCTCTACCGGCACCAGGTTCACAAGTGATATACAGACATACATGCAATTAAAGCATATCTACACATAAAAATAAATCTTTGTTTTTTTTTAAAAAGATAGTGAATAAATGGACTTTAAATTATAAATGTTCAGGTTCTCCTTGGCTGGCTTTTCTTAGGGGAGCTAGATATCTTCATATGCTTTCTCATGACCATGCAGTGAATTACCATATAGAAAGGATTGTTTCCATTTAGAGAAGAAAAATATTTACAGCCTAAATTCTGGAAAGTATCTAAACAGTGTAAACTTCAATGCTGTCATAGTTCATGCTGTGGGGATTCTGGAATAAGACTGATGACTATGGCTTTCTTGCTTCCTTTGACTCTTGGGTAAACTTCTGTTTGTTTATTCTTGTTAAGTTGTATAAACCAGGAGATACAGTGAAGAATATATTGTCTGGTTGTTGCTTTTAGGTTTTAGTAGCTTGTTTCTTTCTTAAATTACCCCTGTTCTTCCTAATTCTAATATTTAAGATAATAATTCAAGAATGATTTTGGGTATTCAGTAGGTGTAACTTGTGATTGGTGTGCTTAAGGCCTATTTAGATTAGGGATAGTTTCAAAGTGGTTAAAGTTCTGATTCTTTTCTTTGGCCTGCTGCTGTGAAAATTAAAAAAAAAAATACTGAAAAGTTGATTGAAAACATCTGGGTTTCTGCCTACCATTTTCTTTCTAGGACAGGAGGATGAAGACAAGATGAGAATTTTGATGTCATCACTTAACAGAGAGAGAAATTAAGATCATGCTCTTAGATGAACAGCTAGTATAAAATGAAGACAAAAAAATACTTAAAAACATTAGACAGATAGGTGCCAGAGACCCATTCACCTTTTAAATAAATATTCACCTTATAACCAAATAAGTATTAGAACATTATGCTTTTTTATCTTTGTGGATTAAAAGCTTTGTTGCTTTCTAAGGACATCTAGTTTTCTAAACATCTGTTTTTGGAATTCATAGTGATATAAGAGAAATATTTTAAACTAGTTCTTTTAAAATCAAAGTAAACAAATACAGGAAATATTTATTTTGTATATTACCAAGTTTAAAAGCAAGGAAAAAAAATCACATTTCATTAGGTCACATAATCTATACATATCTCATTATTATATACCTTCAGAAGCTATTGATTTACATCTAGTTTCTTTATGTGCATTTCAGTGAAAAAGGAAATAAATGAAAATTGTATGAAATTAGTTTATATAATCAAATGACTTTTATTTGCTGAATTCAGATTTTTGTGCCTTTACATATTTAATCCTTTTGTACATATAGTTAACACAAAACAATTACCCCTTGGATCCATAGGGATTGCTTTTGGGATCCTTTAGGTAAAATCTGCAGATGCTCAAGCCCATATATAAAACGGTGGGATTGCATACATAGCATGCACATACTCCCTATATTTAAAAAAATCTGAAACAAGATAAATTGTGTGTAAGCTATATTCACTATTTAGTGACTAGAATAATGAAAAATCTATACATATTCAATGCAGATGCATTTTTCCCTCAACCCGTCGTTGGTTGACTGTAGCTGTGGGTCCTGCAGATAGGAAACTCTGAGTATGCTTGACCAGCACAGCCGAGGTTTTTCAAAGGTGATGGGGCATACATAGGTCAGGGCTAGAGCACTTGCCTAGCAGGCTCAAGGCCCTGCATGGGAGTCCTAGCATGGGCACAAGGAGACCTATGTTCTTTTTCTTTTTATGAATCAAGTATATAAGAAAAGGAAAATGAAAGTGACAAGTACAAGGAAGAGCAAACTTAGGTCACTAATATGGCCCTCCTTCCATTTAGCTTTGACTCTCCAATGTTCTTGATATCAAAATTCTCTTGTATTTTTAAAAAAAATGAATTTTTCACAAATAGATTATGACTCACTTATTTTCTGTATCCAGTATAATCAGTTGCTTATTTCTTATCTATGTGCCAACCATTCATGCCTGTGAGTATCTCTACTTCTTTATTTTTGTTTGAATGTTTTTTAAACATTTGTGTGTGTGCATGCACACGTGTACTATATCACCTATGTGGGCATCAGAGGACAACATGTGGGCCTTAGTTCTCTCCTACCATGAGTGTCTCAGGGGTTGACCTTGCTGTCAGGCTTGGCAGTAAGCATCTGTACCTGCTGAGCCATCTTGCCAGTCCCATGACTTTATTTTAAAAAATGAATAATAAGAAAAGTTCAGGAAGAAAATAAAGGGAGGACTTCAGCACTTGAGATCATCAATTTCCTTGTTTATTGAGTGTTCACATTATATATAATATTATTCTATAGGGTATAAAAATAAACATAACCTATGATTCTTCTTTAACTTTTGTATGACCTTAAGCAGACAGTTCTGAAAAATCAGAGGACAAAAGGAACATACTGTGAAAGATGCCATGGGTCTCATGTCTGATGAGTGACAAATTTACACCTTTGCACAACCATTGCCATGTTCATGGTTTGAAAGTAGTCATATTACCCAAAATGTTGCCCTATTTTCTTCCTGGAAAACCGTGAATCAAATAGCCTTCCTTTTTGAATGTTTTGTAGGCATAGTCATCTAGTATGTAGCTCTTTAAGTCTGGCTTCTAGCTCTCACCATGATGCTTTGGAGAATCACTCATGTTGCCTGATAGTTCTTTTTCCTTGCTGAGTGTATTCTGTTGAATAAATTCTATGGGCCTGCGTGTGTGCTGAACTAGTTGATGGGTATCTGTAGGTTGCTTGCAGTTTGGGGCTGTTAAAATAAAGCTATCAAGGATAACTGTACAGATAAGAACACTCACTTGAATCTTATGTAAATACCTGGAAGTAAGATTACTTAACTTTATTAAAATGTGACATATTTTCCAGTGTGAATATTGAATTTTAAGTTCTTGTCTAATGTTTGCCAATCATCTTTTTCATTTTTGTGGATGGTGTAAGTGTGGGTGCTTACATCTGCATGCACATGTGTGCACATGTCCTATAGAGACAATATCTTGGGCCTTGTTCTTTATGAGCCAGTCACCTGTTATTTGGCCTGGGCCTTCCTCCTTCTTGGCTGTGTGGGCAGCAAGCCCAGACCAACCTGTTTCTGCCTTTCCAGCAGGTCTATGCCATCATGCCCAGCGTTTTCACATGGCTTCTGAGGACCAGATTCAGGATTTTACTCTTACCTAGCAAGAACCTAATAAGTTTAGCCGTCTCCAGACTTATAGTATTGCCGATCTTTTTGATTTTACTTTTAAATAAAATTTATTATGATTTAAATTTGTACTTTTTAAAAATTATTTATTATGTATAGAGTGTTCTGCTTATGTAAGCCAGAAGAGAGCACCAAATCTCATTATAGATGGTTGTGAGCCACCATGTGGGTGCTGGGAATTGAACTCAGGACCTCTGGAAAAGCAGCCAGTGCTCTTAACCTTTGAGCCATCTCTCTAACCCCTCAATTTGTACTTTTATAATGCCTAATTAGGTGCGGCATCTTTTCAACTATTCCCATGACATCTGAATATTTTCTTGGTAAAGTGCCTGTTTGATTCCCCCCCCAATCTTTCCTACTTCAAAATTAAGTTGTTTTTATGTAAACTGATTCTTGATGATTGTTCTGAATTCTTTATATGGTGGATCCATTTTTTTGCCAAATGTTTTAGCAATATTTCTAAATAAGTTTTTGTGCCTGATGAACCTCTACACCAACACAATAATCCTAATCAGACCAAACCAAACCAAATTAGAAAAAACTCAGGTTTAATGGATACCAATGCTTCCGGGTGGCCTTCCAGCCCCTCAGAGAGGAGATGGGGAAGGAAGACTAGAAAACCACTTGTTTGTTCTCTGGGGGCAGTTTAAGTACACTGTGGGAGTGGTCTTGAGCATCTCTAGGGAGGGTTCATCATTTGTTGGTCTTTTTCGGAGGTGGAGTCTGGACTGAGGTAACTCCCAGGGGAGGGATCTTGGGATGGAACTTTCCACCCAAACATTCCGAACTCTTTGGATCTATGGATGCCAGGGCTGAGGTGAAGCCTTAACCCAAACATCCCAGACTCTTTGGATATATGGGTGCCAGGGGCTGGGTGAAGCCTTAACCCAAACACACACCACATGTTTTTTTCTTTTCCCTTGAGAATGTCTTCAGAAAGACATTTTTGTCAGTACTTTCGGGCCCTTAATTATAAAATTAACACAAGACTATTAGAAAAAAGTAAAATTGGTGTGTGTATATGAGAGAGAGAGAGAGAGAGAGAGAGAGAGAGAGAGAAGAAAAGAATGCACATAAAATAAATTGTGTCTCTCTTTCACTCTCAGCTTTAATCCTATGAGACAAAATTTTAACCCCAGGGCTTCTTCTATCTCAACCCTTAAAGCTAGGGCTACAAACACACACGGCTGTACCTACCTTTTACGTAGATGTTGAGGACTCACATTCAGGTCCTCATGCTGACATGGCAAGCTCTCTTAACCACTGACTCATCTCCTCAGCCTTCATTTATCTTACCTGATGCTCTCAGTCATCTAAGATTTAAAGATGATAATACTGCAAAAGAAAAATTGCTGATATGTGCAGTTGCAAAAATTTTACCTTAAGGACATTTTGAAAGTTTTTTTTTGTTTCAGTACTAAATTTATGTGTTCAAGAGAGTATTTGAAATTTTTTAAATATGCTATTAAAATTTCCTGATTAATCTGTTTTGTTTTTCTTTTATTCTAGTGTTATCCAAGATAAATTCTGTGCAATTATAAGTATCTCAGTGGAGGCCCTTCATGATGTCATGACAGAAGACCCTGAAACAAGAACATACAAAGAGTAGGTGGATCATCTTAATTAATCACACTTAGATTTGGGGATGATGAGTTTTAATTCATAATATCAAAAGTATAATTTTGTCTTTTATACAGTTTTTATTTAATTTTTTTAGACAAAGTATCATGTGTCCCAAATTGACCATGAATTTGTATAGTCAGAAGTAACATCAAACTTCTCTTTTTCCTATCTTTCACTTCCCAAGTACTACAATTGTGTCTGCCCTATACCTGCTTTATTTGTTACTGGGGATGGATGTGTTGGTGAGTATGCTGTGAACGGAGCTATATCCACAGGATTACACAAAGTGTTTTATTCATTATTTTGCTTACAATATTTATTTGATTTTAAAGCCCTGCTTTATTATATTGTGATATTCCAAATTGAGCTCCTTCAATATAATAATCATCATTTTGTGACTTGGTAATAATTTGTTTTTTAAACTGAGGTCATAACAGTTAATGGCTGCTGAGAGTGAGGGAATTATTTTTCTGTAGGTCTGTAGTCACTGGGAAGTTACCTATGATCTAGTAAATGCTCACACATATACAAGCAACCCCACTGAAAAGACATGAAAAAAGGAAGGGAAGAAGGGTTCCAAGGGAATTGAAAGGGGGTGGAGAGGGGAATAGTGCATAAATATGATCAACATACTTTATATATATGTATAAAATTGCCACAGAAATTTAAAGCAATTTAAATAAATAAATAAATTCTGAATATGGTCTAGCATAAATTTCTTTTTGAGGAGTTTTTTGAATAGGTTCCCCTTTCAAGCTAATAATGAGGACAATGGGATGAGTTGCTTTGTATTTTTGTTATTAAAACATCTTAAAATCGTACCTTTGATTGTCTAGTTCCAAAAGGTAATAGTTAAAATTATGTTCTTCTGGTAAAAATTATGTTTTTGTTTTGACAAAAATTTTGTTTTGGCAAAATTATGTTAAGAATACTGAAGGATAGACAGGCTTACTAACACTTGTCTTCAGTCCCAGCAGGTGGTTCTCTGAGTTCAAGGTCAGCCTGGTTTACAGAGTCCAGGCCAGCCTAATCTACATAATGAGACCCTGTCTTAAAAACAAAAATAAACAAACAAACAGAATACTGGTGGGACTGGAAAGAGGACTCCAAACACTAAAGATCACTTCCTGCTCCTCTAAAGGGCCTAGGCTTGGTTTCTAGCGTCCACATAACTGTTCACAACTGTCTATAATCCAGTTCCAGAGGATCTAACAAACCCTTTGACTTCTGTGGGCATCATGCATACATGTGGTGCATATATGTACCTGCAGGCAAACTCATACATATAAAATGAAAATAAATAAATCTTAAGAATACTGATAATCACCAGGTGGTGGTGACACATGCCTTTAATCCCAGCACTCTTGGGAGACAGAGGCAGATCTCTATGAGTTCAAGACCAGCCTGGTCTACAAGAGCTGGTTCCAGGATAGGCTCCAAAGCTACAGAGAAANAAAAAAAAACAAAAACAAAAACAAGAATACTGATACTCTTATTCATACATATATCAGCTTGAATTTTTAAAATCCATTTATGTCGTTCTGCAGGTAGCATTTATTATACCTTTTTCTTGCTATTACATTAACAAAGATATTTAGCTATAGTGTTTAGTGAGGTTTCATGAGATTGTAGGCTGCTTGACATATTAATACAGAGAACTTTTTTTCTTTGCTCTTTACAAAGCCATTTATAGCCAATGAGAAAGATTGCCATTTGAATCATGTTTTGTTGAAAACACTATAAGGAGATAAATGTGGATCTTATTAAACAAAAATGTCTGATATATTACTTAACTTTTAAAGAATTACTATAAAATAGGAATATCCAGCTTTTTGTGACTATAAAGCAGAAGTAACCACTCATGCATGAAGGGAATGTACCTTTAAAGTTAGCAGGAATTGTTAACAATAAGACTTTAATATAATAGGACCATATTTTTATATACAGTTTGTAACATAATTTGGAAGTGATGGTAAAGTACTCAGGATATGTTCAGATATTTCTTGTCCAGTTTATTTTATATGAATATACTTTAAATATATGAAAACAAGAAATAATATATAAGACAAGAAAGTGCTTTTCTAGTTTATGTAAGTATTATGCGTACACACAAAGAATAATATATAAGAAGATAAGAAAATTCTTCCTTATACCAATTTCAGCATAAAATAAGAAACTTTTGGTTTAGAAAGAAAATGACCCAATTAGGAAACTGTCATAGAAATGCAAACTGATGGCTGGTGAGATGGCTCAGTGGGCTAAAAGTACTTGCTGTGCACACTTGACAGCCTGAGCTGAACCTTGAAACCCACAGTAGAAATGAAACAGTAAAATAAAATAAAAAATGAAATCTAAACAAAGAGAACCTAGACATGAGGGCTTGTATTCCTGGGAGCCAGAATCCATCATTCACTGCTGTTTCCCTTTCCCAGAATTACTGGGCAGATGCTTTTTACCCTGGGGTGTCATTTGTCATAGAGGAATGTAATAGAGACACAAGTTACCCCACTTGTGTGAGTTAGGCTTCTTAGTGTGCTTGCAGTGGTCTGTGGTAAGTCTTCCTACTCTGAAATCTGTCCACACAGAATACAAGACACAGTTAGACTTCCAGAAAAGCTCAAATGAAAAGCATCAGATAGTCATTTTAGTGGCCTACTTACTTTCCAGCTTTTTCTTTATGTTTATTTGAACAGTTCATTGACAGGAAGCTAATATTTCTGGTTCCGTTGACATTTTAATTATAATGCCATTTGAGCGTGAATTAGAACAAAGGAAGAAAGTTGTTTTCTTCACCTGTGTAAGTAGTATACATATTAGAATCCTCTGCAGAAACAGTAAAGAGAACTCTAAAAATATTTCTTTTAAGAAATTGACTCATCTGATCACAGAGCCTGATGCATCTCTGGTCTGTAGTGGAAAACTAGATACTTAGGAGACCTGGTAGTTTTTAGTTCTTGTCCTTCCAGGTTAAAGGCTGAAAAAATCATAAGTTTCAACTTAAAAGCAGATAGAGCATAAATTCTCTGACTCAACATTTTTCTGCATATTTGCTGTGTTGCCAAAGACCCAACACATGTAGAGAGGACATTTGCTTTATCCAGCTCATGATTCAGAAACTGGTCCCATCTAAAAACAGCTTTTCTGCAAACCTAAAATATTTACCATTATCTGGGCTTGGTGGCTGGGTGTGCTAGTGTGAATGTAATTGGCCCCTCTAAGCCCATAGAAAGTGGCACTATGAGATGTGCCTTTGTTGGAGTAGGTGTGGTTTTGTTGGAGGAAGTGTTACTGTGGGGTTAGGTTTTGAGGTCTCGTATGTTCAAGCTATGCCCATAGTTCACTTCCTGTTGCCTGCGGATCAAGATGTAGGACTCTCAAGCTACTTCGCTAGCCTCACATCTGCCTGCAGTTCACCAGGTCCCACCATTATGTTAATGGAATAACGCTCTGAACTGAGCCGCCCTATCCATTATTTTCATTCTTAAGAATTGCCGCGGACATGGTGTCTCTTCACAGCTATTGAACTCTCACTAAGACACTGGGTTAGGTTGACATGTAACTCTCACATGAAAAAAACTTTATTGATAGCTTTCCTCTTCCCACTTGTTTAGGCCAGGCATTGTGCTTTATAAGAAAGCAACAATCTCCCTTCAGGGGAAACTGATACCAGTGGAGCAGCACTAGGATCTAAAACAGGTCAAACAGAGTTCAAGAGACTGAGGGTAGCGGTTGTTTGGGTTTTGTGTGTATTAGGGGATTAAACCTTGCACAAATAGGCAAGTGCTTTATTACTCTACATCTCCAGCCAGAAAAACTTCTGAGGGTCTGTAATGGATTGGAGCCAACTAGTTAAGTAATCAGCATGAAACAGTTTTGGAATTATTTTTTTTTTAACCAATAGAAGTCAGTGGTAATTTTTAAGTATGGAAGTGACATATAGTAGTTTGAATGAGAATGTCCCAGTGTGTTAGTTAGGTTTCTATTGCTGTGAAATGGACCATGGCAACTCTTATAAAGGAAACATTTAATTGTGGTAACTCGCTTACAGTTCAGAGGTTCAGTTTATCATGGCAGGGAGCATGGCTGCATGCAGGCACACATGCTATTGGAGCTGAGAGTGTTTACATCTTGACCCACAGGCAATGGGAAGTCAACTGACTGTCACCCTGAATGAATCCTGAGAAAAGAGACCTCAAAGCCAGCTCCCACAGTGATGCACTTCCTCGGGAGGCCATACTTCCTAACATTGCCACTCCCTTTGTAGGCCATTTTCTTTCAAACCACCACACCGACCTGGACTCTTGTGTTTGAATACTTGCACCCAGTTGGTGGAGCTGTTTGGGAAGGATTAGAAGGTGTGGTCTTGTTGGAGGAGGTGTGTGGTCAGGGATGGGCTTTGAGGCTTCCAAAGCTCATGGCAGGTGCAGTTCTTGTGGATCAGGATGTAAGATAAGGATGTAAGCGAGCTCTGCTCTGGCACCATGCCTGCCTGCTTGCTGCCGTGCTCCTTGCCCATAGTAGTAGATTCTAACCCTTCACAGCTGCGAATCCCAAAGTAAGTGTTTTCTTTCCCAAGTTGCCCTGGTCATTGTGTTTTGTCTCAGCAATAGAAAAGTAGCTAAGACAGAAGTTGGTACCAGGGAGTGAGCTACTGATGTAATAGGTCTGACCATGCTGGATTTTTGGAGGAATGTGGAAGTCTTTGGAAATTTGGACCAGGAAAGCAGTTGAACACTGTAAGTGGCTCTTAACAGACTGACACTAACAGGATCTTAGAAAGACAAAGTAATAAGAACAGTGTGGACTATGGTGGCTCAGCTCAAAAAGGTCTCAGAGGGGAACAATATTAGACTAAGCTAAAGAGAATGTGGTTGCTTTTTGTCCTTGTAAGACTCTACCTGAGGCTAAGTTGAAAAGCTTTAGACTGTTGTGTTGGCAGAGGAGTTTTTCAGTGTACTCTGTCACTTGGTTATTGCTATTCACACTTATGTAGGTCTGAAATGAAGAAGAGCAAGCAGGGCAAAAAAAAAAAAGAAAGAAAAAGAAAGAAAGAAAGAAAGGTAAAGTATAAAGAGAAAAAGCACCAGGAAATTTAATGTTTGAGCCAAGGCTTGTGTTGAGAGACAAAAGACAAAGCCCTTGGTCAAAATAGAATAGGAGTGGTGCCCTTAGGACAAAACCCCAATCAACAAAGCTTCCAACTTATAAAAAGAAGGACCTAAGGAAATATCTGTTGCAAATGTAATTCAAGAAGGGGCCAGACAGCATCCCAAGTGTGGCAGTGTATGTCCTGTGGTTCTGGCTTTAGAGTCTTGAAGGACAGAAAAATACCTTAAGATATGACATCATCAGGTTTATAATGAGACTCATATGACCTGTAGAAATTGTGAGCCAGAGGCAGAAAAACCACTTAGGTAGCTGTTACAAGTCATAATATGTTGGTGATCAATGCTGAACTGAATTTGAGATGAGCTTTGGAGGGAGGGTGGCAGGAGCAGTTAAGGAGGGCCAGCAGGTATTTATAATTGTATAGTATGCACATTATTTTTTAATTGCTGTTTCTAGCCTCTTTTTATCTTTGTGTCTTAATATGGCCTAATGACATTTGTTTAGGCCTTTTAAAATTTCAGTATATTTTGTTTGGGAAAACAGCAGTGAATTCTTATGTGTTCTTCTAATGATTCTATATTCTTATTTTATCTATTAAAAAGTTCATATTCTAAGGTAAATGAATACGCAATGGTTGGCTATAATTAATATAGCAGTGTTGCTTGAGATTGTTGCAGGAAATAAATCCCTTAGAGGAGTTTCACTTGAGAGTTGGTGAATCTGCGTCTGTGCGTTGCTTATTTTTCTTTGAGAGTCTCTTTATCAACCCAGGACAGCGCATCAGTGAGACTAGAGACATGTGTGTTGATAGTCTGTATAGCATGCTTTCTTTTCCTTTCTTTTGAATATTTCATTTACAAAAATACTAGGAAGAGAAATTGATAACCTCTTGACAGACTTTGGGAAATAAAAAGGAAGAAAGAATTTAGCTAGCTTTTCAGGAGACAGTAAACTTGATTAGAAAAGACTCATAATTTTTTTATGTCTGTAGAGTATAAATCACAGCTATAAAGGAAGTAGTCTTATTTGAAACAAGTAAAATTTAGGCTTTTGTAATGAGTTTATTTCTTCATTTGATTCATTGTACTCACCGGAAGTCCCTCCAGGAGGGAAGTGACTGGGAAACTACATAACATCAACAGCAAAATAACGAGAAACAAAACCCACTCTCTGCTATCTTAACTTCTGTCTTTAGTCTTCCTCGGAGGTCTCTCTCCGGTGTTCCCCTACCCAGCCATGCCTTCTGCTTCATAAAATTCAAAGCCCAGGTGTGAACTGAAGCAAGTTGTTGGATGATATTCTATGCTGACTTTTAATACCTTGCATGGCTTGTTCTCCTTTTCCATGGATTGTCACCAAACCCTAGATGGGCTTTTATAATTGTGGGCTGACTCAAAATCTTTCCTTGGTGTGTCATGTCCTGGGCTTTGGTTTGTGTGAGAAGACCTGCCTCTTTTCTCTGCTCCTTCTTGGCACATTCTCTGCATTGCTAATATACTATGTTTACTTAGTTACTTATATTTGGACCATAAGAGGATCTGAGACGGCGCATAAAGAAATAGCAACACTTAAAGGGGTGGGGGCTGTGGCACATGGATGAAAGACTTAGCTGTGAACTAAATAAATGTCGGTGCAAAAAGAAGTCCTAAGAGCTGCATGCTGTTGAAGTAGAGGGGAATAGGTTTACTAGAAGGAAATGTTTTTGGGTTTTTCTTTTTTAGTGGTTTCATAAGGTAGTTATATAAGGGACTGTAACAGGAGTTAAGCTTTAACAATAAGGTCTTGACTCTCTCTGGCAACAGTATGCTTGTAGGCAAGTGACTCCAGAATTAGCTAATGTGACCTTGCCAACAGCATCAAAGACCCAGGTTCTGTCCACTATCCCTCAGCACATCAGCCTGACCTTCAGGCTATTTTCTGCATGGGCACAGAGTAGCTCCAGGGTTACACGACAGTGCTAGTATCAGATGATCTCCTCTCCATGTCTTTTTTAAAGATTAAAGTAAATCTTTTCTAGAAACCATTTCAAAGATTTCATTCCTTCTATCTAATTGACAGAATTTCACAAACATGCCCCCTCTATGAGCCATCACTGTCTAGGGGAGTAGAATTGTCATGATTTTTGTTGAGCACTGACTCTGGTTCTGAAACTGGCCATTTCAGAAGTTTATGACGGCTGGAAGTAGAGAGAAGCTGGACAGATTGAGGCTCTGTAAGAAGGATGAAGGAAGTGGTGGTGCTCAGGGGTTGAACTCTTGCCTAGCATGCTTGCTCCTCTGAGTTATATCTGTAGTGCAGCAACAGAATTACATGAAAATAGAGGGGTGGGCGTTCAGTTTTGGTTTTGGTTTTTT
>LOEQ01008235.1:57782-74759 GCA_001685075.1 Bramus lutescens
TGTGTGTGTGTGTGTGTGTGTGTGTGTGTGTGTGTGTGTGTGTGTGAAACTGACACAAACTAGGGTCATCAGGGAAACAGGAACTTCAATTGAGAAACTGTTTACATCGGATTGCCTTCAGGCAAGTCTGTGTGCCATTTTCTTAATTAATGTTTGATATAGAAGAGCCTGGACCACTAGGGGTAGTGCCATCTCTGGGCAGGTAGTCTAGGGTTATTGAGCAGGCATAACAAGCCATGGGGAGAAAGCTAGTAAGTAGCCTTCTCCAGGGCCTCTGCTTCAGCTCCTGTTCAGGTTCCCACCTTGAACTGTTCCCTGGGTTAAATTTGAAGCATCAAAACTTGCTACTTTGGGAAAAAAGTTGGTTTAGGCTAGGACAAGTTTCTGGGACGTTCAGTGAATGTTTGTAAAAGTCACCCTTTTCTCACTGGGACATTAACAGGGTGACTTGGGATGGGGTTTGTAGATTTACTGAAGGATGTTATTGCAGGTACCTTTAACTAAACAAAAGAACTTGAAGGACTTGGTGTTTCTTACCACATTTGTTAGTTGTATTTGCTCCTTTGGAGTTTTTAATTGAGAAAAATTCTGATTTAGCACCCTAGTGCCTAGAAGTATTCAGTAATTTTGCTCAAGTGTGTAATGGGGGAGTGGCTGTATGTATTCAAAAGATAGTTGTTGTTACTTTAATTATTGATAGTATTTTATTACTATAACTATTAGATTCAAACCCTCCATATATTTTAGCTTATGAGAAATCTAGTCTCTTCATTTCAATTAAAATGTAACTGCCTTCCTTGAATCTTCATGAACAAAATGAAATTTCACTTTCATTTGGGGCTTTTCTTCAGAAGATAGTTTCAACTTTGTGCTTTTTGGTAAGATTTTTTGTTGGTTTTTTTTGGGGGGGGGCTGGTGATACATATAGCTCAATGAGTCAGAAAAAAGTTTTAAACCTTTTTCAAACCTAAATGAGTATAATTTGCAGAAATGTAAGTAAACATAGTCTGTTTTGATCATTAAAGGAAAGCAATATATATATACATATATATACACACATGCACACATGCATTCTTCATTGTGCTAAGTCCTTTAGCATCAAAGAAAGCAAAGTTGAACATTTTTTACTATGTAAGTAACAAGCCTGGAGACATGGCTCTTTGGTTTTGAGCACTTATGTTCTTCCAGAGGACCTGAGTTCAGTTCTAAGCACCCATATGAGGCAGCTCACCGCTGCCTGTAACTCTAGCTGCAGGTGAATCTGATACCCTCTTCTGACCCTCAGAGACTCTGCACTCATGTGGCATATACTCACACATAAATATAAAGATAAATCTTTTAGGAGGAGGAGGAGGAGAACCAGGAGAGAAGCAGAGGCAACAAACGAACATTTTTTGTGGTGTAGAACTTGAGACAAAGAAACGTGCTTCCATAGGGACCAGTATTTGTTGCAGTTGAATTGAAATCTAGAAGGCATACAATGGCCAATGGAAGGAAGCATACCTTACTCAGTTCTAAAACTCAAACTGGGATCTGGACTTTCTTAAGACCTCTCACTTTATTTTGAGTTGATATAATGTATTTTCTTACCTTGTGCATCAGCCAGCCACTGTGCCACGTGCACTTTATTGTCTCAGCAGACAGAAGCTTTGCAGCTTCAGAAAGACTAAGGCCACGGGTGAGTTGAAGGCCAAGGTTCCTACTATGGGATTTCACGAGTGTGCACTGACTAGACCAGATGCAGTGTTCCCAGAAAGCATTATTTTTAATTGTCCAGAAGGACACCCACCAAGTCACTGTGACAGTGAGTCTGATTAAGTTTCTGATATTAGCAGCTGGCCTAAATCCTGAATTGACTTTTGAATAGTTGACTTTGGAACTTTCCTTCCCCTCGATTTGATATGAAACACTGAAAGAAACCAAACTTTTGCTGTAGTTTATTGGTTAGAAACGTATAGCTCTGATAAATTTCTGAGTTCTTCTGTTCAATATTGGGAAATTGTGGGGTTTGTTCCATTGATGGTGATTCACTCAGCATTATTCATCTCTTGTCTCCCTATAATGAGTGTTAGATGAACAGGAAGCTGTGTTTCTATTACCTCTGCTAATGGTGGAGAGCAGTGGTGCAGATAATCAAAGTAGAATGATTTCTAACTGTCCTGAAGCTATTGGTGCCACTGGGGATAAGTTTCTCATAACACAGTAATTTCATTTGGAATATGAAGTAGATTGTTCCATAATCAGTAGTGTTTTGATGATGCTTCTGTTGAAGTCACTCTGTGTATAGTCTGAAGATGTGCATGAGTTTGGAGAAGTAGTTTAAGTGCAAATCTTGGGGTATTTTTTTATGTTTTAAAAGATATAAATTATTAACTTTTTTTTTAGTGATTTTTGGTTCTAAAGTTTCCTACAAATAATCTTAAAATTTTATCATGTGGATCTATTTTGCTTCCCCCTTATGTAGGTAGCTAGAGTTAATCTTGAGATACTGACCCTCCTGCCTTGTTCTCCCAAGTTCTTTTTAATTTACTGTATTAAATGCCCAAGTTAAATGTTCCACATTCCCTTTGTTGTGGCCTATTTTAAAACGATGGGTTTTTTTACACATATATAATTAAGAAAACTTTTTATGTATGTGTGTTTGTTTACAGGTGGGTGTGGAAGCTAAAGGTCAATGTTGGGTGTCCTTCCCAAATTGCTCGCTGCCTTAGTTTCTGAGACAGTGTATATCACTGAACCTAGAGCTTGCCAATTTAGCTACCCTTTCTAGCTAGCAAGGCCAGGGATCCTTCTTTCACCACCTGTGTAGTGCTAGGTTCACAAATGTGCTGCCGTGCCCAGCTTCTTTGCATGGACTCAGGGATCAAACTCAGGTCTTCATGCTTGTGCAGCAAACACTATTATCTGAGCCAGCTCCCCAGCCTATAATACCAAAAACCAAACCAAAAGAAACAAAAAAAAAAACTTGAAAAAATATAAATCTTATTTATCTAATCTATTCCTCTTCATTTGCTTGAAAGAAGCATTCATTTTTTCAGTAATTTTGAACGCTCGCTTCATTACATGCAAACAATTTTACTTAAAGACTGGTAATTTTTTTTAATTGTAGTTGTATGTTGATGTGTCATCATGAAGTGCCAAAAGTAACAGAGGATGAAGAACCACCCACAGAACAAGACAAGAGGAAAAAGATGGTGAGTTACAAGCCTAACTGCTCGTTCTTAGTGTGTCTGTCCTCCTGTATACCTGTCTAGTCATTCATCCCTTGTTGGAGAATCCAAGTTGTCCAAGCTTTGCTCCTCAGACAGAGCATTCTGAGAGAGTTGATGCCTGTCTAAGAAGAGCAGAAGTTTTACTAATTAAAAAAAATGAAATCCCAAAACCATAATTAAGTTAAAAAAACAAAACAAAACAAAAAATATTTTGAGGAAACTGGATTTTTTCCCCTATTATGTTGTTATCTCTACAATGACCCTTCTTTGATCTGCATGATAAGATATTGTAAAATGCCTTAACTGCTATCCATTAATTCTTGGCATCAGAATCTGATAAGAATAAAGAACAGGAAGCTAAGAAACTTCTGAAATATATTACCTTGAAATTTATTTATAATTTTTAATACTTACTTGGACCATGAATGTAAATAGGCAAAGTAAGCGTTGGGAATATTTTCTGGTCTCCTGGCTTCAGCACTTACTGTCTTCATTGTGCCTTCCTTCCTCTCTTGCAAAATGACAGAAGCAATGTTTTCTAGCCAACATTATTACCCAAGTGAACATATAACATTTGGGACTAAGACTGGCATATGCTTTCATTGTGATTTTTGCCTTGTTACTCTTTTCAGTCTTTCAGTTGCCTTGTCTTCACCTTCCAGGGCTTAATCCTGACCTTGTGGTTACTACTGCATTGCTATAATAGCCTTCATTTAAACCCAGCCTAAGTTTAGTCCCTTTCATTTCCCTTTTACACTTAGAAACCATCTCTTTAAAGAATTATTCTTGTTTTTCGGGGTGGGGATGGAGGGCTAATCTTTAAAGACTGAGCCATCTCTCCAGCCCAGGAATGATTCTTAACACCAAAATTTGAACCTGTTTTGTGCAGTTATGTATGACCTTGAACAGATTACCTTGTCTTGTTTTGCCTCATCTGTGAGATCAGAAGGAAATTAGGTTAGTAGATTGCCAGGACTTGTCAGCTATAATCTATTTTTGATATATTTTTAAAAACCATTAATGCCATTCTTTCTTTTCTGAATACATAGTGTTTATGAGTATAACTCCAGAACCATCTCTTCTTTAAATTGAGACTTTTGGTGCTACCTACAATGGACCATATGTTCTCTTCACTTATTGCAGTGAGAGGGCTCTGACATAACTACTTGGCCATTGCCAGTTCTTGCCACTTATTCCCAACTTTATGAGCATTGCACATATCATTATTGCCACAGAAAAATGTGATAGATTTTCCTTACAACATTCTGAATTATAAATGAATAATAGGTCATTAATAATAATCTGTCATTAGCTTACATGTTACATTGATTTTTTTAGTCTGATAGATATCTTTAGCAAGTTAAACTACCCAAATCTGTATTTCATTTTGGAATTAACATTTAGTCATATTATATATAGTAGTTTATTTTTGTTCTAATTTTATTTTCAAGTTTATTTTCTAATTTTATTATCTCAAAGATCAATGGAGGAACATAGTCTTATAAATAACATTTAGAATTCCTTGCTCTTGTATGTGGTCTTGAAGTAAATATATATTGTGTTCTGTTAACATTTTCAGTGCCTTACTTTGAGGCGTCTAGTAAAGATATTGGCTTTGAATAAAGGTGTGATTGCATCCTTAGCCATGAACAATACTATTGTGACTGTAGTGTTCATTTCCTCATAACCTTGAACCAAAAATTAGTTTTACTCATTTCTTTAAGGACAAAAGTATAAATTGTTTAACTTTATCCAATAAATCATATTATTATACAGTAATATTTTTAACATCAGAAGTTTTGAGAACCATTTAGAGATGTCATAGTTATTTTGAAGGCAAAGGGGATGATAGTAGATGATTTTGAATTATGTTTTTTAAAAAAACAGCCAATTTTCTTTTACATTTTAAAAGGAAATTTTTTATTAGGAAGAAAAATACTGTAACTTCTTAGGTCCAAAACAAAAATGAAAATACAATTGACTCATGTCACTGCCTCAGGGTTCTAAAGTTCAACATGTTTCCGTGGTTGCTTTGTTTTGGACTTTCTTCCGAAAAGGACGAGATTAATATGTCAAATTTTCCATAGGTGATTTAGTATTTTTTAACTTTTAAAACTTTTGTGGTGCTGAGGATCAAACAAAAGGCTCCAGGCACATTAGGGCAGGACCCTTCCACTGGATCTCACCCTCAGCCCTCTGCAGACTTTTGAGAAGTCGCTATATTTTGTCATAGATGGAATGAGAGTTCCTTTTAGGAAATTAATCTTTTAATGCATTTTTCTTTGTTCTTTTCATTTTGAGGAAAACAATTCTTGGAATATCAAGTGCAATTCAAGTATTTTATTTAAAATCTAAGCTTCATCTTTACATATTATAGTTTAATAGTAAAATGTAGGTTTCACGCCATTTTTTAGTGAGAGTTATGCTAATATGTTAACATTTGAAGTTGCAATTTTCATATGTGAAAAATGATTTATTGTGCAGTTGTAAGTTAAAGTTTTGAAACTCTAGTTTTGAGTATATGTATGCTCTTTGGTATCACCTTTTAAATCATTTTTTTTCTTCTTATTTTGAGACAGGGTCTCATTCTACAGCCAGGGCTTGTCTGTAGTTCACTGTGTAGACCAGGCTGGTCTTGAATTCAAAGATCAATCTGCCTTTTCTTCTGGCAGAGCTGAGATTAAGCGCATGGACCACCACACTTAACCCATCTTATTACTATTCTTTATTTTTAAATTTTAAGTTCTGTATGTGTACAGTATATAAGATTTGCATCAGCTATAAAATGACCAACTCAGGGTACTTAGAATATGCATCACCTCACATCCTTGGTTATTGTGCAGAAAATACTTAAAATCTGAACCCTTCAAAATGTCCATATTCTTTTCCTAATATTTTGTTTTTTCTTTTTAAGATAGGGTCTCAAGTAGCCCAAACAAGTCTTGAATTCTCTATGTATATCAAAGATGACTCTTAACCCTCCTGACTCTACCTCCCAAGTGTTATAATTAGTGTCATGTGTTATCACTTTCAGCATCTTCATAATTTTCAAATGTATGCTACATTACAGATCAGATATCTCTCATCCAAAATGTTGGGTCAGCAAAAGGTTTCAGATTATTTTTTTTTAATTTGTAGTATTTTGTATTGATTTATAGAGCTTACCTAACCCAAAAGGAGTAAAAATATGAAGTTTTGGAGTATCCTGTAAGTGATCAGAATTTTTTAATTTATGAATGCTTTTCATATATTCACCATATTCCCCACATTAAACTTACTCCTCTGTATGTCCAAACTTCATGTAGTCAGGCATCTTTTAGATATCCCTAAGAAAACATCATTAATGAAACATGCAGTTTATGCATATTGATGCGATAATTCTGAGGGGGAAAGTAAGATTTTGAGTATCTGCTGCTGTAAGTGACAGTCTGGTTTAATATATCCATAGTAGTTACATAATTTAACAATGGCAGTATAAGTAACTTTATACATTATTAAGCTGCACTTTTGTGGGAGCAGTATAATGCAGAAGTGTCTATCAAGGCACCATTTATTTGACTTTAAAATAATGAAGTTGTTTGTTTTTTACTTTTACTCTTTGGGCTCTGTGCTCTTGGGGGCCACCACCCAGCTCCCAAATAAATCATACGCAGTCTTATTATTACTTATAAAAGCCCACCCTTAGCTTGTCTTGTTTCTAACCAACTTTACTTATTTTATCCCAACTACCTTTGCCTCTGGGCTTTTTTCCTTTTCTTCTGTATGTCTTACTTTTACTCTTACTCCATGGCTGGCTGGGTGCTGGGTGGCTGGGTGCTGGGTGTCTGGGTGCTGGGTGGCTGGCCCCTGACATCCTCTTCTCCTTATTCTCTGGCTTCTCCTTCTCTTCTCCCAGATTTCTCCTCCTATTTATTTTCTCTGCCAGCCCTGACTGTTCTTTCTCCTGCCTTATTGGTCGTTCAGCTTTTTCTTTTTCTTTCTTTCTTTTTTTAGACCACCAGGCATTTTATTTATTTATCTATTTATTTATTTATTTGGTTTTTCAGGGCAGGGTTTCTCTGTATCTTTGGGGCCTGTCTTGGAAATAGCTCTTGTAGACCAGGCTGGCCTTGAACTCACAGAAATCCATCTGCCTCTGCCTCCTGAGTGCTGGGATTAAAGTTGTGCGTTACCTCACTGACCATCAGGTATTTTAGACAGGCAAAGTAATACAACTTCACAGAGTTAAACAAATGCAGCATGAACAAAAAAACACATCTTTACATCATTAAGCAAAATGTTCCATAGCATAAACAAAAGCAATACATGTTAAAATAATATTCTACATTTCCCCCTTTTTGTCTAAATAAAATGAAAGGTTTTAATGTTAACATAGTAAAACTATATACAACAAAAACAGTTATCAAATGAGAATTAATTTGCAGTATTCAGTCCATTTGCATTTAGCATAGTCAGAGAAAATACTATATTACTTGTCTTAGTGAATCCAAAGTTTTATATCTAAATTACTTTCTTTCATAATTAAAGAAAACTGCAAGTATAACTATCTAGTCTTAACTTTGTCCAAGACCCCAGAAGGATATATATATATATATATATACACACACACACACACACACACACACACCTAAGTAAACAGGAAATGCATTGTAAGCATATTCCAAGACTCTAGAGAGACGTCTGATTGTCTGGACAGTCACTCAAAGTTTCTCTGTAACATTGGTGCATCCATCTTCAGCCTACAGGCCTCAAGTATCTGGCAGACTTTTCAGTGAAGCAGTAAAGTAGAAGGACTGTTCTGTTTTGTATTGGGAAAGTTTATCAGTTGCTTTCCTCTGTATTTGACAGAGTATCTTGCAGACTCTTCTGTGAAGCAGGAATTTTGAAGAACTGTCCTCCCTTGTTTTAGCAAAGTTCAACAGTCTTTTTTCCCTGTGTTTCCTGCCTGTCCATTCTGCACAGCGCATTGTCAGCAGTCAAAAGCAAAAGCAGTTTCTTTGCCCAGTGGCTAACCTTGCCATTAATGAAAGCAAACTCCATAAGGAATTTGTGTCAGTGCCCATCATCTATGAAGTAAATTGGTACTGCCAGGAGCAGATGTGTCTCATTGTCATGAAAAACCTTAGGTTAACAAAACATTTAAATGCCATATTCTGTAGGTCCTTGAAGTGTTTGAAGACTGTTCATCTATCTAAATATATCTCTATATGATCTAGAGAACATGTCTTAACATATCTACAAGTTTGACTGTTATCAATGACTAACTACTAACGTATGTTTCTTAATTCTCCTAAATAGTTTGTAATAATAGCTTTCAAAAACTAGAATTTTACCTTACATTTTTAAATGAACTGCAAAGGTATATCTTAAATAAGAGTAAAGACATATACAATATTTTGTAACAAAAATAACCTTAAATTGGTATCAATATATAAAAATCCCTTTTAAACAAAAGAAACATATATACAGTATGTTGTAACAAAATAACCTTAATTTGTATCAGTATACAAAAGTCCTTTAAACAAAAGTAGAAAGATATATATAGTGTAACCAAATTAAATTTGTATCAGTATACCAAAATATATGTCAATGTAAAAATCTGAGATTAATAGTTATCTTTTTATCCTATTTACCTATACCTCCTAAATATAACAAACATCCATGACCCACCAAATAACAAAGCCCCCCACAACCCAGCTCATAAGAATGTGTCTCTATAGACTTTTTGTTGAATGTGGGTGAAGTCATTCTTAGGTTCTCTGAGAAAATTTGAGCTAATGACCAAGTCCTGGGAAGACCAGCAGTAACCTTTATTGATGGATACCATCTGTCAAATTTCATATGCTCTCCCTGGATCAAACCAGATCCATATCAACCTGGAATGAATCCGCAGCCTCTTGTTTCCCATGGAAACAAAAGCAAAACCTCTTTTCCAAAGCATTGTTGATTTCCATCTGACAAATGTATTTTTTGACTTTTTTTTTAAAAAAAAGTTAAGATATTCCTAAAATACATAGTCTGGTTTATTTCAACCTATTTCAATCCCAGGTCTCTCAGCAGCTGTCCTTTGCTTTTCAGCAATCAAAAAATTCAAAATCAATACAATATTATACAAGATCCAGACTCCCTGTGTATTTCTTATCGTTATGTGGCTTTTTTTTTCTTGTACTCTTACTGTCTCTTAAGACTTTACTCATTATTAATCTATTTCTTTCTTTCTATTACTATACCCATTTTCTTTCTTAAGCCTACACACATTGTAAAACAGACTGGAACCTGTTTACAGTTTTTTTTTTCCATCTGGACCTCTTTTACTGTATATTTTTTATCCTTCTTTGATTGTATGAGCAAACTTTAGACTGTTAAACTAGACCTGAGTCCTTCATTCTGCTCTACAGGCTGGCCCCGCCCACTCTTGAGGCTCGTTGTGAAAGCCAAGCCAAAGCTTGTGTGTTACCAGAAACTAACTGCATTCAACCCCTAGAGCTCTAGACCACTGATGCTTGCCTGTGGCAGTCATTTTTTACTTAGTTTTTGTTTTTGTTTGGCGTGCAAAGTGCTGATTAAGTTCTCTGCTGTACAGCAGGTTTTCTTGCCTTTTTTTCTTTTTGACAGGGTTTCACTGTAGCTTTGGCACCTATCCTGGAACTAGCTCTTGTAGACCAGGCTGGCCTTGAACTTGTAGAGATCCATCTGCCTCCTGAGTGCTGGAGAGATTAAAGGCATGCACCTCTACTGCCTGGCTCTACAGCAGGTTTCTTAAAGGTGCCCCCCCCCTTTTTTAAAGCTTTTCCAAGCTCTAGATAGATATTTGAGCCCCATGTTGGTACACCAAAATGTTCTTAGTTATTTTTTTACTCTTTTTCCACTTTTGGCTTTTGGGGGGACCCACCACCCAGCTCCCAAATAAATCACTTGAAATCTTATAAAAGCCTGGCCTTAGCTTGGCTTGTTTCTAGCCAGCTTTCGTCAACTTTAATTATCCCCGTCTACCTTTTGCCTCTGGGCTTTTACCTTTCTCTATTTCTGTGTATCTTACATTCACTATGACTCCGTGGCTAGCTATGTAATTGGGTGACTGGCCTCTGATGTATTCCTCTCCTTACTCCCCTTCCCAGAGTTCTCCTTCCATTTATTCTCCCTGCCTGCCAGCCCCACCTATCCTTTTTCCTGCCTCACTTTGACTGTTCAGCTCTTTATTAGACAGGCAAATAATCACAACTTCACAGAGTACAACTCATAAATTATGGGATATCATTTTGAGCTCTCCAACAAGCAAGCTAGTCATGGAACTAGTGTTCCTTTCCCAGAAACAGTGAGTTAACTCAGGTCCTAAAGTACTGCAGTTTTCCACAGTCTTACTATGTCAGCAGATGGTCAGAAAGGGAATTTTTCACTCCTGATTTCCCTGTCATATTCTGCAGTTTTGTAAACCAATGTTTTATTATTTGGAGAAGCACTTGCCTGGCAAGCACACAGTTCTGAGTTCAATTCTGAGACCTCCATTGTAAAAGTGCTAACTGGCTAATCTTTCTTTCCTTTATAGAGCCTTATTCAGCAGTTCCTATTCATAGCACCTTGTATCTCTCAGTTCTTTACCTGATTGCTTGCCTTGTAAAATATATTGATCAAGAGACTTGAGAGTCTCATGTGATTTGCTAAATGACATCATTTCCTGGAACCACTGGAGCCATTGGAGTAATAAGGAGCTGTAAGGGAACTGTGTTGCCTGTGAATGGTTCTTGTAATGTTCAAGTTTCTTCATCCCCTTAATAAGCTTATGGCAGGCACCAATGGTATTCTGATGGGAGGGATGGTGTGCACCTTCACTTACATTCAACACTTGGGAGTGTGAAGCAATAAGATCTTAGTTGAGAGGCCTGCTTGGTCTATGCAGTGAGACTCTGGATCAGAAACAGGGTCAAGGACAATTCAAGAACTCAGCATTTCAAAGGTAACATATAGGCTACAAATAGAAATCTAACTTTCTTCAGTGTTTCTCTTCGAGTTGATTGCACTGCCTGGTATCCTTGCATAGTAGGATCAGTGTACTGTGGTAGATCTTTGGTTTTATGCTAAATTTTCTTACAGAATTGACAAACATGGTACTAGTTATATTTCTGAGGAATGATATAATCAAAGGTATTGCCAAATAGTCATGCTTAAATACCTAACAGATTTGTTTTCTAATTCAGTGACATCAATACATATAATACATCTTTGAATATTCCATTTTATTACATAGTCATTCTGCTTAAATGGTAAACTGGCAAGAGACAGTATCTCCCATTATTAATTAGGTTTGTAAGTTAATTTGCTACAACACTATGAAAGAATGGTATATGGAAATTAAATAATTTATTTACTCTTGATTATTTAATTAGTTTATTTAACATGATCAAATTGGTTTTTATTTTAATGTAGAGAGGTGCTATTCCATATAACTTTGTTGCTGGAAATTACTGCTAAAATTGGGTGATAGTAAACATGTTTTATGTTAAAACAGGAGGAACACAGCCAGCCTGGGCTACAGAATGAAACTGTCTCATAAAAACAAAAATGCCTTTGCTAAACATAAGGGGACATCTTAAAAGGTAGCATTTTTTTTATAAGATCCTAAAACATTTCCATGTTTCTAACAGCTTTTTTGGTGTGAAATTTATCCCATTTTCTTGCCTTTCCTTGTTATGAAATCTCTTCATTCTCACAGCTTTCTCAATGAACTGATGCTCAGACTAGCCTGTGATCGACTGTGGTGCATGTATGTAGTTGAACCCAGAAGATCACATGGGTTTGTGGTGATAGAGCTGGATAAACTTATAATTTAATGACTGTATACAAAAAAAATCACACTCCATTCAGGAAAATGTCAGTATTCATGAAATATTACAAAAATAAAGCTTGAAGAAAACCTTTAGTTTCTCAAAGTAGTAGTAATAGGTTAGTTATATTGTCTGGCAGCAATGAGATTAAAGGCTGAGAAAACGTTTATCATGTCACTTAAAGTTTTCAAACCTTTTTTTTTTTTAAAGGACAGCTTGCACTTTTGAGCCAGGTGACATAAAGCAAAGAGACATGAAAGCATGTCATTTTTTATTTTCAAATGAGAAGGAATGAAAATAAATGAGTTCAAAACTTCAAAATATGAAACAAAGAAAAGCTATCCCTAGGACAATGGAAGGAAGTAAAGACATCAGTAGGCTTTAAAGTGAGTTAGGAGGGAGAAAATGCTGGAACAAATGAGTAGAAAACCATCAGTAGAGTAGACACCGCAGTAAGTGCAGTCAAGGGTGAGCAGGATGAATAGCAATGTAAGATTGTAGGAATGGCTGCTGAGATGACTCGGCGAGGACAGAAGTGGAGAACCAACATTACCTCTTGTCCTCTGACCTTGCACAGTGAGCCATGGCATGCCCATGGCTTTCCCCTTCCCACAATTTAAAGCGGCATTCTGAAACTTTAAAAATCTTTGAGATAAAAAAGGCACGCTGTGTGACATTAGGTGTGGAACTCTCAGCAGAGATACCCCAGACAACTGGAAACACTCGCTTCAACATGACTTTCCCCTAGCTTCCAGCTAGGGGAATAGGTGTAATAGGAGTGGCTAAGGAGCCACCTGAGCAGTGGCAGAGTCGTCCTGCTCACCTTCCAGCTGGGTAATGCAGTGTCTCTTCAGGAAGGGGAACGTGGCTGGGAACAAGTGATCAGCCTCTCTCACCAAATTTCTAGTCCGTGTGACAGAATGAGAGTATGCGAGTGGCCACAGGTTTAAGTATTGACTAAAATGGGACTAAAGTTGTTAAGTCATTGAACTTTTCATTTAAACCAGAAGATTCCAAGAAAACAGATCAGCCATGAAGAGAGTTTAACATCATAGTAAACCAATAATTATTTGTGTTGCTAAAATACACCAACAAAAAACTAGTTAAAGGAAGCAAACTGCATGAAAGTTCCTTTTATATGTGAACCTTGGCCTGTGTTTTAGAGACTCTTTTGGAGTTCTGAAGAGGGAAAAATATCAAAAGGACATCAAAGGAGAAAGGAGACAGGTGGATCCCTGGAGCCCATTGGCCAGCCAGTCTAGCTGAATTGATGTGTTCTGGGTACAGAGAGAGAGAGAGACCATGCTGCAGAAAGTAATATGGGAGACATCCAACATCAGCTTCTTCCCTCGTATGTACATGCACACCTATACTCACACATGAACACACACCGCACATGTACAGTAACAACAGCAACAATAGTAACAGCAAAAATACTAGTTCTTAAAAATGCTAACAAGTCTGAAAAAGAGACACTGTAGGTTTACCAGTGTCTGGGTGGGTAAGTAGTAGAGAGTACATCCCAGATACATCAAATACATCAAGAAATAGTAACAATAATTTCTGTGTCTCATAGGGACCCAATTGATCTCTCAGCCAGTAAAAGCATTTGCTGTAGAATTGTTCTGTTGTTGCTGTTATTTCAGAATATTTTCTTTTAAAATGTGGACATTTAAGATGTTCATTCATTTATTTTGTGTGTTGTATATTGTAACATGACTGTACACCTATGCATGGGGTGGGGTGTGCTTGTCCATGTGTGCTTAGGGACCAGAGAAAATGGCACATGTGCTGCTTTCTTACTTTACACATTATTCCCCTGAGATGACGTCTCACTGAGCCTGGAGCTGATTCTCCGTTCTCTGTGCCCTTCCCCACACCCAGCTCCCTGCCACCTCTTGCATTGTTTTGTAGGTATGCACCATGTCCAGATTTTTCCATGAGTTCTGGGGATTTGAACTCAGATCCTCATGCTTAGACAGCAAAGCACACTTACCCACTGAGCCATCTCCTTAGTCTTCTTATTTATTTTGAGACAGGATCTCTAGCTCATTATGGTCTGAATCCTCAACATGCAATTAAGGATGACCTTTACCCTTTCAACATCTTGTCTCCTGAGTGTTAGGGTTACAGTTGTGTGCCATTTAGAGCCTCAAAAATACTAGGCAAGTGCTCTACCTACTGAGCTAAAACATGGATGATTTGATCAGTGGGTATGACATTGAGTCTTAGCACAAATTTTTTAGCTTCTCTGGCTAAGAAAGTTAGAGATGCTACATCACTACTGCCAAGTGGGTGTTAGGTGCCAAGTTCTCTTTGCCCTGAACAAATCCTTGTTGAATAAGAGGAAACACTCCGTGCTTTCTGTGAAGCCTTCTCCCTTCATGCCAGTGTTGGGATGAATGGGTTGATTCCTTAGTGTAGCCTGGTTTGTGTGAGGTAAGGTAACAACTTTTCTGTCACACTGTTGTGTGTAGTAAATTGATTCTTCTTCTTTTGTCTTGTCTTGGTTCTTTGATTTAAACAAGTTAGTCTTTTTATCTGTGCTGTTTGGTGTTTCCAGGTGGCTTACTTCTTGAGCTCAGATTGTGAAACATTTGAGGCATGAATGAAGTCACAGAATTCACATCCTGTTCCAGTTAGAACTTTGTTAGAACTCTTTAAGGCATCTTAGCATTTGTTTGCTATGTCATGCCTAGGGTTCGTGACTGTACTTAGCAAGAACTGTAGGTCAACCTGTGCAGTATATTTCTCCAGCAACAGGTATAGAATTTGCTAATTAACTTTAGAAAGCTATTTTCTTCAAGAACTCACCACCTGATAAACAGAGTAGGCATTCTGACTTTGTCACACCCAGAGGACTGCATGTCCTACCACAAAGTACTTACCATCCATGTTCATTGCTGGTCTATTTACAATAGTCAGGAAATGGAAATAGTCTAGACGACTGTCTGTTAGTGAATGATAATAAAGATGTGGCATACGTACACAATGGGACTTTAGGCCATAAAATGAAATTCACAAGAAAATGAATGGAACTGGAAACTATTCTGTTAAGTAAGGTAAATAGGAATCAGAAAGACAAATATCACGTTCTCCTGTGTGAATCCTAGCTTTTTAAATTTTTGTCTTTGTATGTGTATGTATAATGTGCATGTGCAGTGTTCACATGCTCTCTTGGAAGTTGGCTCTCTCCTCCACCTTTACGTGGGTTCCAGGAGTCAAACTCAGGTTGCCAGACTTGCATAGCAAGTGCGTCTGTACACTGAGCCATCTCATTAGTCCTGATCTGGCTTTTGATGTGTGGGTGTGGGTGTTTGGGTATAAATCATGAAATGAGAAAGGGAAGCACTGGAGAGGGGAAAGAGGTGTTGAAAAAGGACATGGCAGAGTCAGAAAAGGGCAGAAAGGTGGTCATATGGTAAAGGGTAGCAAGCATGATGATAGGGAAGAAAAATCAAAAATTATATATCAAAACGCTGTAATAAAACCTCTCACTCTGCGTGTTTAAAACATCAGATATCTTTATTTCCATGAAGATAATAGTTAAGTTCTTTGAAATGCTCTCTCTCATGACTTCAGGCTTTCCTACAACTAGTGTTCACTGGTTGGGGAGACTTTTATGACTGCAGGCTCTATTACAATTGGGGAGTCTTGAGCATAACTTTTAAGCTCAGCTGCTTTTGCTCAGAACTGTCAGTTTCATTATGAATAATGCATTATATTTCTGTAAAGTCAATATACTCTATCCCAATAGGTTTTTGTAATTAAAATAATGTTGATCATTGTTATATGTTATTTAAGAAAGCACATATTTAAAGAATGTTTTTACATTTATGTATGTGTAGAGCGTTTTGCCTGCATGTATGCATGTGTACCACATGCATGCCTAGTGAAACTAGAATTTCAGATTAATGTGAGCTGCCATGTTGGTTCTTGGAACCAAACCTGGATTTCTGCAAGAGCAGCAAGTGCTCTTAACTGCTGAGCCATCTCTCCAGCCCCCAAATTGCAAATGTTTTTTGTAGCTGGCTTTCTTTGGACTGCCAACCAGCTCCCTAATTATGTCACAGAGACTTATTATTAGTTATGAATGCTTGGTCTTGTCTTATACTTGTCCCACTAGCTCTTATAATTTAATTTAATATGTTTCTCTTAATCTATCTTGCCTCGGGGAGTTTTACCTTTCTTTCATTCTGTACGTCTCCTTTTCCTCCATTTCTGGCTGGCTGGCCGGCCAGGGCATCTCCTCCTTTTTCTCTCTCATTCTCTTCCTCTCCAACCTAGATTCCTCCTCCTATTTATTCTTTGTGCTCACCAGCCCTGCCTATCCTCTACTGCTTTTTATTAGACCAGCCAGATACATTAGGCAGGCAAGGTGAAACAGCAACACCTTTACATAATTAAACAAATTTAACACATCTTTGCATAGTTAAAGTAATATTCCACAGCAGTTTTGAGATGCTCACCTTTGGCTTCTATGCCTGCTGTAGAATGATGTGTTCAGCTCAGGAATGAGTCCTTGGTATCCTCACTATTCATCTCCTGTCTCTCTTGCAGGGAAATGAGTATGGACATCTTTCTTATCTTAGATTTGTTACATACTCTGCTTTGGTAATATGTGGGGCCTGATTTAAATTTCATGGCACCTATATCTTTTATCCCTCAGTCATATTTTATCATCTATGTATACAACTCAAACAGCTGGAAATCAGCTACACTGGGCAAAGACATTCATGCACTTTATTGAAAGTCATGCATATGTTCAAGATCACTAATGCTGGAATAAATGCTCAGCTTATACTAATACTGTATTGTTTTGTTATTACAGTTATAAGTCATTTAAATAATATCAGTGCCAACAGTGTTAGTAGTAAAAACTTTTTTTATATATATACTTTTTTATTAAAAATTTCCACCTCCTCCCATTTCCCTCCCATCCC
>LOEQ01008236.1:0-10670 GCA_001685075.1 Bramus lutescens
TGGTACAGGCTCTGGGCCACTTGCTAGCCAGGGACCTTGCAGACTAAAGGGCTCCCTTCTGGTTGCTGGCTCAGTGGGACAAAGAAACTTCTGCAACAATTGCCTTCACCACTTTGACCCCAGACCCCAGCCTGGAAGCAGGCTGAGTTAGGGAATCCTTTGGCCCCGCAGGTGGAGAGGGGTGCTGGGGAAGGGAAGATGGGATGGGATGAGAAGAGAAAGGCAGCAGGTGGGGGGAGGAGCTCCCGCAGGATGGCCAGAAAGTTTAGGGGGTTGGGGGTGCCTGAGCTCCCCTTTCAGGTGCATCAGGCTAGCCATTGGTGGAGCACTCACTCACCCCTCCAGAAAGACGGATCTTCTGGTACAGGATCCAGGCCACTTGCTAGTCTGGGACCTTGCAGACAAAAGCCCCATCTCATTTTTTAATTATTATATAAGAAGGTAAATTAGGCTTAAAGGAGCATGTTCTATTTTTTGGTTTGGTTTGGATATTATGTTCTGTGGGCTTTGAGCATTTTTCCTTGGGTTTTGATTTTATTGATGTGAAGGATGTGCTAAAAGAATCTCATTTCAGCTTTTGTAATTCTAGGAAGAAGATTCTCCCCAGCAGTACCTCTCACTAAACATGTCTCTGTCATTGGCAATATTGTAGCAACACAGTGACTTATTTAACTTGGGATAGTTTCAAGTATACAAATTGATATACCTGAAAGATTTCCAATTGGTAAACAAGTTACATATATGGAAATAAAATTATTTTAGCATTAAGAAAGCTTTGGTAATATTTGCAGGAGCAAAATAATGTGTTGATCCAGTGTTTTATAGGAAAAGAAAAGAAAGACATTATAAAACTATGAATGGCACAAAATGATAATTAAAACAAAAATAAAAATATCAAAATTCAATAAGAGTGACTCTTAATATTTGTACTGTACCTCCTTCTATACATATCCTATACATAAAAGATGTCTTTTAAGATTATAGTAATCTCAGGCTCTGTCTGGTTTCCAGCTCCTTTCCACTGGGAAGGGAAAAAATATCCTCCACTACATTCTTCTGCCAATGCTCTGCTGTAGCTGAGTGCAGAGGGCCAAGAATTGACTCAAAACTCTGAAACTGGGATCCAAAATAAACCCACTGTTTCTATCAGGCATTTAAGTTGTTTACACCAAACAAGAAAGCAACAACACAGCTATATATTAGAAAAAAAGATGTATCTTTTTTTCATGACTATTATTATGAATATTTTTCTTCATTACTCAAAGTCTTCATTATCTAGAGTTATTATTTAAATATTCCTTACTGTAGATAATGTTATCATGAAGGTTTGTGGTTATTTTCTCCATTTTGTGCTCTTTCTCTGTGATAGGCATCTCTAAATAAAGTAAAATATCACAAATGTTCAAGATCCTTGATCAAGAATAAGAAAACCTATGTCTTAACATTTACTTAATTTTTGTATTTTGTAAGGTACTTTTATTTCTTTGTATAGACCTCAGTTGTTATTTGTTGTCATTCTCAGAAAAAAATCAGTTTGAACTTTTTAGAGACAGGGTTTCTCTGTAGCTTTGGAGCCTGTCCTGGAACTAGCTCTTGTAGACCAGGCTGGCCTGGAACTCGCAGAGATCCACCTGCCTCTGCCTTCTGAGTGCTGGGATCAAAGGCGTGTGCCACCACCACCTGGCTAATTTGAATGTTTTTACAGAGTGTTTGCTGCCAACAAATTCTCTCAGCTTTTACTTAATCTATAAAGACCAACTTTTTTTCATTTTGTTTTTAAGATTGTTTCATTGAGCATAGACCTCTAGATTGAAATGATTTTTCCTTTTATTTCTTTAAAGTCACTCCATTATTTTCTGACTTACCTGGTTTCAGCTGAGAAATAACCTTTAACCCCTCTATCTGTTACTCTGTATGTAATATATCATTTTCCCTTGACATCTTTCAAGATAGTCTTCTTATCTTTGTTCTTTCTTAGCGTGACTAAGAGGTATCTGCAAGTGATTTAATTAAGACTTTTCATGTTTAGGGATCTCTGAGAATCTTGGATATCTTTGATGTTTCATTGTGTCTTAAAATTCTCAGGCATTGTCTCTTTAAATATGGATTTTGCCTTTTCTCTTCTTTTCAGCTCCTTCCCCACCCCCTTTCCTTTTGTTTCTTTTTCTAAGACAATAGGTTAGACCATGTGATGTGTACCAGCAACCAGCTCTTGGAAACTCTGTCCCAGATGTTTTCCTTTTTGTATTTCAGTTTAGACCTTTTATATTAATAAGTTTTCTAGCTCCCTGGGTCTGCCTTCGAATATATTCATCTTTTAATAAATCCATTAAGGGAACTCCTCATTTCAGACATTTCCACTTGACTCTTCATGTTTCCCTCTTCTCTACTGAATTTCACAATATTCCTTTTCCATTGCTTCTTCCAATTGTTTCCAGCAAATCTGTAATCTAGAGTTATTTAACTTGGAGTTATTTAAGAAACCTTTTATGATGGCTCCATGATTTGACTCTATTAATTGTGCTTACTTTTGATATTGGATTACCTTTTGTGTGTTTTATTATTTTTGATTGACTGCTAAGTATTGTATTAGTAATAGAGACTTGTACTAATATTTATGTGTGTAAATAGGTACAGCTTCTTCTCTTAGGCAGTTAGTATAAATTTGGGAAATTGAGCAAAACTAGTTAGAAAATAAAGTAGTTGGGGTCTCATTTTTGGTGACTGAACATTCAGAGTTCTGTAGGTTTCAATTGTGTTTGGCGGGGAGCTGCTTTGATGTAGTGCTTAAAGATCCACACGACTAAAGGGATTTTCTTGGTATTTTCTTTTCTGTCTAAGCTTATTTTATTTTATTTTTCTTTTCTCATACAGTATATCCGAAATGCATCCTGCCCTCTCTTCCTTCCTCCCAGCCCTTCCCACACATCTCCTGTCTCCCCCAAATGCAACTGCTCCCCATTTGCCTTCAGAAAAGAGCAGGCCTCCCAGGGATATCCACCATCATAACAAGGCTAGATGAGGCAACCCAGTAGGAGGAAATGGTCCCATGAGCAGGCGAAAGAGTTAGAGAGTTTAAGGAACCCCTGGGAAGAAGGGGCAGAAAGAATGTAAGAGCCAGAGGGGACAGCTAACACCAGCAGAGCAAGTCCCTCTAAATCAAGTGAGCAAACTTCATATGAATTCACAAAGACTGAAGTAGCAAGCACAGGGATGATACGGGTCTGCATCAGGTCCCTTGTGTGTATCTTAAAACTTCCAGTTAGTACTTTTATGCGACTCCTGAATATGTGACCTAGTGGGTCTCTGATTCTGGTGCTTTATCTTGAGGCTCTTTTATTTTTCTGTTTGCTTGTCTTGCCCAACTTTGATACAATGTTTTTACTTTGTCTTATTATACTTTATTATGTTATGTTTTTTGTTATCTCATAGACTCCTGTTCTTTTCAAATGAGAGGCAGAAAGGGAGTGAGTAGATCCAGCTGGTGTTGATTATTTTAGGAACTGAATAGAAATAATCTTTGAATTGTCTGAATTTAGACCCTTTAAAACTTCTAGGTAGTAGAAACATTTATCTAGAAAACATGTGACTAAAACTTCTGAATTATACTCTGCTATCCCCCCAAAGTCTGGTGGGATTATTGGAGATAGCGCCTCAGTTTCTTGTATGTATGATCGTTGGTTATTCAGAAATCAGCGAAGTGTCCTTGAAATTTAATGATTTGCTAGCTCAGAAATGAATTAAACTGTGCTTGTGATTTACTTGTTTGTCAAGTGATTTGTAGGCTTTACTCAAAAGCTAGCATGGCACATTTGAGAAACTTTTAACAGGTTGAAAAACCAGTGAATAAAATTATCATACCCTTGTCTTTGAGAATCCAACCCGCATAATGAATGTTCTATATAATTTGGGCCCACAATTATAAAATTTTAGTCCATTCACTTGTGTGTTCCAAAAGAGATTGCAGGACAGATGGAAAAAAAAACACGTTTATCCTTCTTTAGCAAGGCATAGACTTCAGGTCAGGCGAGAGATCTTAGGAAAGAAATACAGACTATTTGGGAACTGTCTTGCCATGCGTTCTCTACACTGTCTAAGCCTGAAGGGGAAAAAGTCACTACTATATGTTTAAGGAAGTAGTCGGAATACAGTACTTTAAAAATTAGTAAAGCCGATGTACTTGATAACAACTTATGTTTGCTTGTTAGAGAAGTAAAAGTTGCTTTTAGAAGATGCAGAAGGAACATTATGCCTTAAGAAGTGTTTATTTCCAGTAGCCAAGAGGAAGATCTGTCCAATTATCTCTCTCCACTCAGTATGTTGACAGTGGTATGCAGACAATAAAAGCTGAGACGCAGATGAAAATTCAAGGATGATTCTTATCTTGAAAGCCAATTTCTTTGTTTCAAAGCCTGTTATTTTTCTATGCTCTACACACAGGATTTGGAAATAATTTCTCTCAGGGTTATTGTTTCAAGTAGCACATGAATGAAAACTATTACAAATAAACACTGCAATAGAGAAATCAACTAAAGCTACTTTACAAAACAGCTTCTTCAGTAAGTGCACAGCATCTTCATTTGCATGATTAGAATAATGTGTTTGCTTTATCGCCTTCATCCAGTCATCAATATCAGGATTTAAGAACAGATAAAGAGGACAGAGAGAAGGCTCAGTGGTTCAGAACACCTGCTGCTCTTGCAGAGGACTAAGGTTCAATCCTCAGCATCCATATGGTGGCTCACAATCCCCTGTAGTTATGTTCCAGCAACCTCTCTGGCCTCTTTGGGCCCAAGACATGCATGGGGTGTGTATATATGCAGGTAAAACACCCATATACATAAAATGAAATTTAAAAAAATTAGCAAGAGGTTAGTAGGAAATCTTTCCCAGAGTCATTTACTATTAGAGGGGAAGGAAGAATAATCACTTGATGGCAACATCACCATCAGAATCTTAGTGATGGTGAAGTGAACATAATTACTTTTCTTTCATTGCCAAATTTAGTTGAGACTATTTAGTGTCATGAGAATAGATCACTACTATACAATCTACTGTTCTTGTGCTATGCTATCATCTAAATATTGATATTATTGTTATTTTATTTGTAATATGGCTGACCTGGAAAAATATCAAAATGAAAAGATTGAAGTTCAACTTTTTCAACATGTATTAAATATCAATAAGTCAAAAATTATTTCTGAAGTTGTCATAATTCAATCCCTTTCTATATTACTAAAGATTATATGATCATTATCATTGTACTATAGTAAATATTTAAAATCTAGTTGCTAAAATTTAATGATAAATTATAAATATGTGATTATAATCATTAACATCTACCCCCACAGGAAATACTATGATAGCATTTTCCAGCTTTAAGTAGATTATGATTTTTAAAATTGGCCATTTGAAATTTTTAAAGATATGTATTTGAAGCTGTATTGTTTTGGATATGAAGCAACTTCTGGGAATTCATATGTTGAGGCTTGGTTCCCAATGTGGCAATATTTAAATGTGGACATTATGTGAAGTGAGGGTTCTGATTGCATCAAGTGATTATTCATTTATGGGTTCATAATTTGATGGAATTTGGATCATGATGGGGATTTGGAAGGCAGGACCTGGTAATATGCAGATCATACTTTTGGGGAATTTATCATATCAAACCCATTCTTTTTCTACTCTCTCCCTTTCCTTTCCATGCTATTACGAGGCAATCAACTTTCTTCTACCACACAATCTCTGTCAAAAAGTTTGCTTTTACCTCAGGCCCAAAGAGGTGAGCCCAAATGACCATGGACTGAAACTTTGGAAGTCATAATCTGAAATAAATCTATCATTCTTTAAGTCCATTGTGTCAAGTACTTAAATATAGTGAAAGAAAGTTGACTAACACAGGTTACAGCTAACACATACCTGTTCATAAAGATATGATGAGGTACTTAGCAGAGCTCTTTAGTCAGAAAGATTCCTGAGTCCAGAACCCAGTTACTGAAAATCAAGACATGAATGAGAGTAAAGCTATTCTATGTATTGATTGCATGACACTGACTACCTCAACCATGTCATGCCAAGAATTTTCTTACTGAAAATTCTCTTACAGGCTCAGGTGGTTTCAAAATTTGAATAGAAACAAGGAAGTATATGAGAGATTGTACTTTATCTATTGGTCCATAATAAATGATATTCAAATTAAGTAGCCTAAAACAACAATCATTCAATTGGTAATTCAAAACTCAGTGGGTAAACAGTTTAATCCGAATCAGCTAAAGATCTATTCTTTTTTATTCTTCTCTCAAATATTATATCACAATCCCAGTTTCCCCCCCTCCCCTGCACTGCTCTCTCCCAGATCTACCCTCCTCTGTCTCCCCTCAGAAAAGAGCAGGCTTCCCAGGCACATTCACCAAACATGATGTAATATGCTACAGTAAGACCAGGCATTCATCATCACATCAAAGCTGGATGAGGCAATCCAATAGGAGGAAAGTGTCCAACAAGTAGTCAAAAGAGTCAGAATGCCCTCACTCCCACAATAACGTCAATATACTCAGTTGTAACATATATACAGAGTACCTAGGTCAGACCCCTACAGGCTCCTGGAGCTTCACTTAATGTTTGACTGTGGTACTCTGCATCAGCTCCCAGCAGTTGCTGGATGAAGTCTCTCTGATCTCTTTGATGAGGATTCTGCTAGGCTCTTGTCCCAGAGCTCTCTGCAGGCAAGGCAAACTGTAGGTTGAAGGTTTTGTGGCTGAGTTGGTGCACCAATCCCTCCACTTAAGGCCTTGCCTTGTTACAGAAGATGGCCAGTTAAGGCTCTATGTCCCCAGTTACTAGGAGTCTTTGCTAGGGGTTACTCTCATAGATTTCATGGAGTTTCCATTGCAGGTTTCCACCCTACTCCTAAAATGCTCCCCAATTCCAGTCATTTCTCCCAGCATTTTCTTCCTCCCCTCCACCCACTTCATCCCTTCTGTTCCTAACTCCACCTGCACCCAGTTAACCTGTGAAATCTATTCTATTTTCCCCTTCTCAAGGAACTCCTTGCTTTCCTCCTTAAGCTCACCTTTTTACTTAGCCTCTCTAGATCCGTGGACCAAAGCACGATAAACTTTACAGCTAATATCCACTTATAATTGAGTACATGCCATGTATGTCTTTCTGGGCCTGGGTTACCTTATTCAGGATGTTTTTTCAAGTTTCAGCCATATACATAGGAATGGAAACGCTGGGTCTTTAGGTAGATTGATTCCCAATTTTCTGAGAAACCGCCTTACTGATTTCCAAAGTGGCTGTACAAGTTTGCACTCCCACGAGCAATGGAGGAGGGTTCTCCTCACTCCCCATCCTCTCCAACATAGGCTATCACTTGTGATTTTGATTTTAGCTATTCCGACAGATATAAAATTGAATCTCAGAGTCATTTTGATTTGCATTTCCCAGATGGCTAAAGATGCTGAACATTTCTTTAAGTGTTTTTCAGTCATTTTGAATTCTTCTGTTGAGAACTTTTTGTTTAGGTCTGTATCCCACTTTTAATTGGATTATTTAGTTTGTTGATGTCTAGTTTATATATATATAGTATATANTTACAGAAGCTTTTCAGTTTTATGAGGTCCCATTTATTAATTGTTGATCTTAGTATCAGTGCTATCAGTATTCTGTTCAGGAAGGTGTCTCCTGTGCCAATGCATTCAAGACTATTTCCCAGTTTCTTTTCTATTAGGTTCATACATCTGATATTATGTTGAGGTCTTTGATCCATTTGGACTTGAGTTTTATTCAGGGTGATAGATATGGATCTATTTTCATTCTTCTATATACCAATACCCAGTTAGATCAGCACTATTTGTTGAAGATGCTTTTTTTTTTCTTCTTCACTGTGTGTTTCTGGCTTCTTTATCAAAAATCAGACATCTATAGGTGTGTAGATTTACATCTGGGAAATTTATTCATTTAATGGTTGGTTGACTATTGGGATATCTCAGTTCTTTTGTGGGTTTCCTCTCATGATCCTGTAGGCTAGCTTGTGTTTGTTCACTGTTTGGCTAGTAGAGATCTAAGAGCAAGTAAGAAAATATACAAAAACTCACAGGACCTGTACAGGTTCAAGCCAGACTATATCCCAGCATTGAGAGGGCAGTGGACACAGGTCCCTGTCTATAACCAAGATCCTATGGGCATCTGATACCAGCATGCAAAGGGAAAATTAGTTTTCTTCAATGAGCTCTCACTGTGTATATTAACCACCCTTAAGGATAGGCCCCATGCCCAGTAGTAGACAGCCAACACAAAACAAACTCAATGGTAACTTCATAGATATTTTGTCTCAAATAGCTTGGTTTGCACTGTTTTTGTGTCTTATTGATCTTTTGTTTCTTTGTATGTCATGGTTTCTGATTTGGTGTATTTATGATTTGTGTGTGTGTTGTTTATTGTTTGTTTTTGTTTGCTTTTTAAAGAGAGAGAATGAAGGGGCAAGGAGCTGTGTGAGTGGAGAAGTAGAAAGGATTTTGGAGTTAGGGGAGGGAAACAGCATGCTCAGAATCTACTGTATAAAACTTTTTCAATTCAAAATAAATAAAGGAGAGATTAACAATTTTTAATGATTAAACTCAAAGCTAGTCAAATTGTTATTTACATCACATTCTATTATTGTGTAGCCCAGAGCAAAAGATAAAAAACTAGATTCTAACTCCTGATTATTGGAGCTATAAAGTCACATTATAGAAGGGTGAAATACAGGAAAGAGCGAGGAAGAGAGGTGATTTTTGTACTCAATATAAGTTTGGATTCAGAATAGCCAGATAGTTCTCTTTAAGATATCAACATTTAAATAGATTTCTTTGCAAGGTAGTTGAAATGCTTTAATGAAATCCATTCATTTTGAGTGGAAAATTACCCACAAATTATCATTTAGTTGATACCTTCAATTGTGAAATCATCTTATTCATGTTTTTGCAGCTCTTGCAGGTAATTAGTTTATTTGAGCATCACAGGCACACTACTCATATGTTATTATACTTATTTTCCCTTTGAGAAAATAGACCTAGAGCAGTGGTTCTTCAAATTTGCTTCAATTTGAGGAACTGTTAAAAAATAATGGTGCCAGGGCTATACCTCAGATTTGTTAACCATAGTTAATATTTTCAGCTGCAAACAATAAAAATTGACCTTGACTGATATGTGTAAATATGAACTGTATTGGTAAGTCAACATAGTAGATTATGTCCAGGAAGATGGAGTAAGGCACAAAAATGTACATGTTGCTGAGAGAGGCTAAGTATCTGGTAAGGGTACTGCTATGGTCACGGTTGAACATTGTTCTCAGGAGCCTGCTTCTGTAGAAGATCTTAAACACAGGCAGCACAAGTAACTCCCTTTGCCAGAGCTGCTTTGGGACTGGGTGCTGCTGCCACTCCAGTGCCAGCCAGTGCCACAAGATTTAGCTTTATTACTTTGCCTTCTATAGGTCACTTGTCTAGAATCAACACAAATGCTTAGTGTAACTCCAATTTCAAGGGAGGCTTGGATAATGCATAAACTTTCTTTTCAATGACATAATAGAAATTAGGCTCTGCTTTTTTATTTCTCCAAAGAAGTATGACAAAGAATTGCTTAAATATAGAGGGATGGATAATATCTTGAATAATATGAAAAAAAACTTGTAAAAAGTAGTCTACGGCTAGTCTACTCCTAAGGTAAATCTTTATTTTAAGATACAACATTCTCTATGGTGACGGTCCCTTATCCCCTGAGCTCACAGTTTCACACACACCACCAAAGGCAGTTTTGAGTAAAAACTATAGCTCTACTCAAAGACTCAATGGCTGTGGTAGCACCTGGCCTGCCCAGAAGCAAACTGGATGTGCTGTAGAACTCGTGGCGTCAGAAGCATGCTTTGACCTGCGAACTGACTTGGAACTGTACCTTAGCTAACACAACCTTGCAGCACATTTTTACACTATTATCAGAAACTCCAGAAAGACTCAAATCTAGTTTCCTAGACTGGCAATTGATAGCAAATCCCATAATAATTTTTTGTTTCCTCTGTCTCACTTGTTTGTTATGCTCCAAAGTTTGCCTCCTACACTTGAAATTTTCTCTTAGAGTCGGTTTCTTAGGACTCCAAATTTAAACAAAGACCACAATTACATTTGAAGGAGTTTGAAAAGTAGAGACTGCAATAAAAATGTGTTCCTATATCAAAATTTGAGAATCTATTGCATGAACAAATTGAAAAGACCACTCAATAGCTCATTAATAGTTCAACCTTACATCCACATTTCTTCTTTTAGATTTTCGGACTGGGTATCTATCACTAAGTTACACTCATGGAAAAAAAATAAAATTTTATATTTAGATAGTTTTATGTGAGGACAAGTTTATGAAATAAGCAATATAATTATGCTCAAATTTCAAGTAATAAGTATTAGTGACTTATTCTTATGAAAGGTGTAACAATGATGTTCTATCTTTGTCGTCTTCTGTTAATGTTTCTGAATTTGCAAATTATTTGCCTCAAATTCACCTGCAACATTGTTGTTTTGATTGACAATTTTATTCCCCTTTTAGAAAAGTTGAACGACACAAATGCAAATGGGATTCCTTGCCCTGTGGGCAGTCCAAGGTCCTCCCCCCTCCATCCAGTTCCAAGAAGGTGA
>LOEQ01008236.1:20805-36221 GCA_001685075.1 Bramus lutescens
TATGATTGATGACAGCCACTACCCACATGCCTCAACCATGCCTGATGTATTTTTAACTATTTTACTCTTCAATTTTGAACTTCCCCTCTCCATAACCAATCAGGTTAAATACCAGCTACCCCAAGACCCTCTGACAAGGTTGTGACCCATCTGTGGATTTCCCTTGTGGTTTTTCCCTATATAAACCCTAACCTGTAAATGCTCAGGACTGCTCTCCTCCACTCACTGCATCACAGTGTTGGACAGTAAATTAAGCCTGGGCCTGTCATCAACAAACCCCTTTGTGTTTGCATCCGATACCAGCTCTATGGTGATTTTGTTTGGGGATCTCAGGACACAGGCACAACAATCTAATCAGTTATAGCTTATCAATATTAGTAGAGGCAAGAAGATTAGAAGGAATATTTTAGTCTCTAGTTTTTTGTGTGCGTGTGTGTGTGTTGTGTGTGTGTGTTCCTGAGACCTAGAACATAATCCCAATCTGTAGAAGGCAAAACCAAGTTTTAACATTGTAAACAATTTAGTGTTTTAAATCAGTCTCAAGGGGCTTACTCTTAAGTTACAAAATCTGGCTGCCAGCAAGATTCATCCCTATACACGAATGTAGAGTTATAACTTTCATAACTCAGTAAATCAGCATTGTTATAAACCTTGTATTTTGGGACAGAACAGGAATTATTATATAGAAACATATTGTAAGACAGTATATTGGAGGTGAAATGTCTCCTTGGTGGGGCCAGAACACATTGGTATCCTTAGTAAAGATGGCACTGAGGTTTTTGTTTTGACCTCAACCAAAATGGTGGCTATTCACGTGTTTGTACTTTTATGGAGCAGTTGTAATCTGGAGTTACAAGTCTTACAGATTTTAAAACAAGCACATACAAACACATGGGCATAAAGCAAGCATTCTGTGGCCACATTATTTACACATTTTCATCCATACATAAGGAATGGATAAGACTTATAACAGAAACAAAACTTTAACAAAAAGGATGAACAAAACTTCCCAGGAAACAAACTTAAAAGTGACCAATTTAAAAATCCTAAAATAAGAAAGAAACCTTAAGAATGAAAGGCATTACCTGCTGTTAAGGTATCTCCTACCAGGCTGGGGCCTGGAAAATACCCTGCAGAGAGGAAACCTAGTAGGCACTAGCAAACAAGGAGCAGGCAGGAGCCCTGTGAAGGACACAGCAGGTTGCAGTTTAAGCTGTGGGTCTCCCAGTCTGTTGGGGGAAGGGACAAGCAGCCATGTGTTAGGTGTGAATCTCAACCTGGCTGGGAAGCAAAGGCAAAGTTAGAGTGAGCATCAAAAAAGGAACAAACCTGGCCAGGTTGTGGTGCACGGCACCTGGGAGCCTGGGAGGCAGAGACAGGCATACCTCTGTGAGTTCAAGGCCAGCCTGATCTATTAAGTGAGTTCCAGGACAGACTCCAAAGCTACAGAGAATCCCTGTCTCGAAAAACAAAAACAAAACAAAACAAAACAAAACAAAAGTTGGGGAGCTGAAAGAGCAAGTGGATAGAAGCCTGAAATACAGAGAAGAAAGGAGATTGCCTGCAGGCAAAAGCCAAGAGCAGAGAGAAAGGGACAAGAGGAGATGGGGCAGAATCTGACCAGGTTTGAATCAATTTTATCAGATGTTCTAGGAGCAAATTTGAACCTGGAAGTACCCATTTACAAGCGGGAGATCAGGAGACTCCTTCAGAATAGTCTGGGTACAAAACAGTAGGAGGTTTGGGGTAACCCTGTGCAGGATATCTCTCCTATGCAAGGGCCCCAAAAGGTAGAGACTGTCTCTACCTCCAGAACAGGCAAGCTGCCTAGCGCTCTAGTGTCTTCACAGGTGATTTGGAAGGCAGAAGAGGTCATGGGCCCCTTTAGAGGCCATGGCTTGAAATTGGATAAGTCCCCAAACAGGTCTGTCTGATGGTGGGGAAGGGAGAGTTGTTTTCCCTAGCCACCTGGTAGCAGGAAAGCCCTCCCTTGGCAGTTCCGCCTCCAGAGGGCATTAAAAAGCTTCCACCTTGTGGGTTCCGGTCATAGTCTTCTCAACTTCCCTGTGGCCACCCATGAATGCTTTGTTGAGAATAAACCTATGTTTATTAATTTGGTTTGATTTTTTATTCCAATCAGTGGCATTAGATTCCCAATAACCAGGGATTTGATTCAAGTTAACATTTCTAAACAAAGAATTCTCAAAAAAATGAATGACTAAGAAACATTTTTTGAAAATGTTCAAAAGTTTCAGCCACCAGAGTAATGAAAATGAAAAATTCTTTGAGATGTTAACTTACCCAAATAAGAGGGGCTAAGATAAAAAAAAAACAAACAAAAAAAATGAGGGGACAAGGGGAACAGTTATTTTTTGCTGGGCCAGAGTGCAAATTGGTACAATCACTGTAGAAATCATAATGGAGGTTCCTCGAAAAACTAGAAATAGATCTACTACATGATCCAGCCATACTACTGTTGGGCATATACCCAAAAGTCTCTCCATCCTACTACAGAGATACTGGTCATCCATGTCCTCTACTGCCTTATTCACAGTTATCAAGAAATGGAAATAGTTTGGTTGTCCACCGACTGATGATAATGAAACTTGGTATATTTACATAATGGACTGGTATTCATCTGTTAAAATGTAACTGTGGAATGCACAGGCAAATGGATAGTATGACCATAAATTATTCTAAATAAAGTAACAATAATGCCAAAAGACAAATGTCATGTTTTCTCTCATTTATGCTTAATAGCCTTGAATCATCAGTTACATACTTTCCATAGAGGTCAAGAATTTAAGGGGCCATGGAGGTAGGAGCTTTAAAGGGAAGAGAGATGCTGATATAAAGGGGTGGGGTGGAAGGACAGGGGAGATGAGGGAATATGGGGGTTAAGTAACACTAAGGGTATTTTATAGCAAATTATTTTGTTTCAAAATTTTATTGTGTTAAAAGCCGGGCAATTTAAGTGTTTAGTATTGATTTTCGTTTTCATATTGGAAGAATTTTCTAATCATGTTATTTCCTTCATTTATCATAGTTTTTAATTTTCATGAGCACTTTATATATTAAGGATTTTAAACATTGTCACTTATATTTTTTGCGTGTAATAGCCGCTTGATTTCTAATTTAGATAGACACAGTTTACAGTATCATGTAGATATATTTGTCGGGCCCAGTACAACTTGGCCATACTGCTTCCGTGAGAGGTTTGATAAAAACCAGCCAAGGGAATAGGTCTGAGTTTCAGTTCATTGGCAGGCAGTACCTGGTTCCAGGAAAAACCATAGGCTGACATGGTCCAGGGAGAGGTCAGTATCTAAGAGGAAGTACCTGAAATACCAGACCTTCCAACCATTAGATAAGAGTTCCCTGAACCCAACATGCACCTATTCCCCTTTCACCAAGACACCACGAGACAAGTTCAGGTGTCCTAAACCTTGGAAATTCCCTTACTCCAACCTCTACTATGATAAAAATAAAAACCCTACCCCACCTGGGCTCAACACTCTCTAATTATACCACTGCCTCAGACACACAGAGGGTCCAAGCTCAAGACTGAATAAGGGCTCTTTGCTTTTGTATATGAGTTTGGACTCTGTGGTGGTTTTGGGAGGACCCCATGATCTGGACATAACAATACCTATTGAAATTTTCCTTGCATTTTTTCATTACTTTCCATTTTAGAATTTTTTCTTTACTCTGAGATCACACAACCATTCATACATTTTTCCGTTTCTTTTTATACATTTTAATTAAATATTTTCATATTTCTGAATATGTAATTAGAGAGTCAATTATATCCTATTATTTAGTTGTGTTTAGGAAGAAATAATTACCCAAGATGAGTGAACCATGGTAGATAGCTATTCTGTTCTTTTTTCATTGGGAACTTATGAAGCTGTAACATGTAGAATGATATTTAGTTTAACTTTGACAGTTGAAAGTTTTATCATACTGTTGAGCATTTTTCTCTAATCCTAAGAGATACAGCCCTATCTCCAAGAGAAATGACCTAGATTCATTTCATGTCTGACAAAAGCCAGTTGAGAGGCATGACATCTGCTTCCACATCAGTGATCACTCTGACCATTGTGATGAAAATTTACAACACGTACATTCTAGAGAATGAATGGAGAATACAGCATAATGGAAGTTAGCCTCGGTTTCTTAAAGTAAAACCACCCAACAGCAGTTTCCTCTTACGTGATTCTAGAAGACTTCCTAACATCTTGACTTTCTCTTCAAAATGTAGGCTAAACTCATATGCTTGAGTAATGTTTCATGAATATCTGAGTTAGAGTAACATAATTTATTAACATCATTGGAGGTTTCAGATAAATTATTTATCATGCATTCTCTATCTCCAAATATATAGCATTTTATAACAATTTAGATATTATCACTTTTAAAAAATGAAAGGAGATGGAGAGATGGTTCAGCACTTAAGAGTATGCTGCTCTTCCAGAGGATTTGAGTTCAGTTGTTCCCAAAACCCATATCAGGATACAACCACATGTAATCCCAACTCCAGGGTATATGACATCCTCTTCTGACCTCTGTGGGCACCCACATGTGCATACACACACACACACACACACACACAAATAAGTACATTTTAAACACAGGCATTATAATGTCAACAAATTACAAGATCATGGGGAAAGTGTCTGATGAAGGAAAATATAGGTGAGGTAGGTATAGGATAATAAAGACATGAATCAGAGAAAAGGCAGGTTAGTGTTTTTCTTTGGGTTTTTATTGCTGTGAAGAGACATCATGACTATGACACCTCTTAATAAGGAAAACATTTAAATGAAGGTGGCTTACGGTTTCAGAGGTTTAGCACATTATTATCATGGAAGGACATGACTGCATGCAGGAAGACATGGTGCTAGAGAAGGAGCTGAGAGTGGAGAAGGAGCTACAACTTGATCCCACATCCAACAGGAAGTAAACTGAGATACTGGGCTTATCTTGAGCATAGGAGACCTCAAAGCCTGTCCCCACATTGATACAGTTCCTCCAACAACACCATACCTATTACAACAAAGCCATACCTCCTAATAGTGCCACTCCTTATGAGCTTATTGGGGGCAATTATATTCAGACTAACACAGTGTTTAAAAAAAACCAAATAGCTCTAAACCTCCAGAAGCCAGGATAAAAAGGTGAAACAGGTGAAACATAAGGGTTACAAAGTTGAATGTATTTCCTTTCTTCCACCTCTCATTTCCCCCAACATTTTATTATAACATTTATTAAATATACAGAAAAGTTAAATAATTATGATATGACCATAATCACAACCTACAATTTTGGTTCTATGATCAATCTTTCTTAAACTTATTTTATAATATGCATATCCATCTCTTCATTTTTAATTACAAAATTATTTAATATTTTGATCTATTATTAAAGTAAGGTGGAGATATCAGTGTACTTCTCCAAATTTTTCAGCAGTGAAGTGCTAAGTAAATTTATTTATGTATCTTTTGATGTAAAATTTATATACAGTAGAACTCATAAATCTGGTGAACTTTTGCATATATATACATTTTTACATATATATATATATATACAGTATGGCCTCAAGACTTAAGATAAAGTACAGAAAATACAGCCCTCACTTTAGAAAATCACCCCTGGTTGTATAGCTATGACCTGCAAATTGAAGCATTGTCTCCTATAATGGAGAGGGATGCTTATAAAACTCAGGAAGCTCATGAAATATAGCAGGATTCTAGGGAACAGAAAGTTAAAAAATTTCCAAGGTCTTTCTTCAAGATTATATAAGTGGTAAACAATTGCTGGATGGAGACTTCCAGGAGAGATGTCTCCAAATTAGGCAAGGACTTCTAGTATTACACCACTCATGTGCCATTGGTCATATCAGGGATGACCCTTAAATGAAGTGTCTGCTTTTGAACCACCAATGCTCCTACAACTAACCCCAATAAACACATTGGTTCATCAAACTAGACTGGGATAAAATAATTTCTTTTGGTTTATCATGGGTGCCCTTTCTGGGTTATATGCCTCAAGGAAAAATCTTACAACATGTCCCTTCCAAGTCTATAGGTCTGAATCCAAATCCTAAGAGACAATAACTGATGTATTTCTTTATGCTAAATTAGTTTTGCCTCATGTAGAACATCATATAAGTGAAATGCAGCCTTGTATGTCTTCCTTGCTGCCAAGATTTTTTTTTTACTCATCACAATGTTCTTGAGGTTTATACGTGCTGTGTGTAAAAGCTATTACTATCCTCCAGTGGAAAAAAATTATTATCCATTTTAAAGTAAATTCTAGTCCTAAATTCCAGCAAATTCATGTCCTTTGCCCAGCAAGGCTTGTCTTTCATCTGTACTCTCGTTTGTTCATAAGTGCACCAGCTTTGTTCCTTTCATCATTTTCTTTTCAGGTCCTTCTTAGAAACTTCAGGCCACCCAATGGCTTTGGCTGAATGGACTCAATTATTCCTGAAATATTTTGTCATCAGATTTCTCCCCTTTGTGCTTACTTTTTTTTTCACGTATTATTCTTCAGATTTTTTTCTAGAGAATTGTTTTGCCCTCTAGATCATCTGAGAAATTTCTGCCTAGCTATTTTTCTACATTCCAATCATAGCTCTGTTCCACTTATCTGTACTTGATAACAGGAACTATAGCACAAAAAACGATCCCATTTTCATGGATCCTTTGATTCTTTCCCATATAGAGGGAGAAAATCACCGTAAATCGAGTAGAGAATTACAGTGAATTAGGTGTGCAATTTCTCCCTGAACACCTTTCCGTTTCCTGAATATTTTGGTGTAAATATCAAAGAAACTGTTTCATACTTTCTGCCAATTTGAAATTATTTTGCCCTCAACTTTCCGGAGATAAACTTCTGACTTGAACTACGATCAGTTTGCTATTGGGACTGGAAAATGAATAAGTGCTCTCTATGTGTTGCTTCAGAATAGTGTTGGAATTGGAGTTTTATCACACACTAGAGAGAAAGGCATCAGCTACCAAGATGGTGTTCTTGGTAGCCTAAATTTGACATTCTCCACTTAAATTTGACATCAGGAATAAAATGCACCTTCACACATGCTGGTAAACACACATGTTTCTTCTTATTTCACATGTGGGAAAATGCAGAAGACAATTTTTTAAAAAAAATATTGATGTCTTAGTTACTATTCTATTGTTGTAAAGAGACACCAAGGAAGCAGATAGAAGCATTTAATTGAAGTCTTGTTTTACAGTTTCAGAGGTTGAGTCCATGATCATCATGGTGGTAAGCATAGCAGCAGGAAGGCAGGCATGGTCCTGGAGCAGAAGCTGAGAGTTCCCATCCTTATCCACAGGCAGGGTGCAGAAAGAAAAGGAGCCTGGGCCTGGCACGGGCTTTTGAAACCTTAAAGCCCACCCTATAGTGACATACATCCTCCAAGAAGGCCACAGCTCCTAATCCTTCCTAAACAGTCTTTTTACTGGGAACCAAACATTTAAATACATGGACCTATAGGGGCTATACTTATTCAAACCACCACAGTTGAAGCATACTGTTTTAAGCAAAATATAATGTGAAAGTAAAGAATCTATCTCAAAGTGTATCTTGTATACCATATACAAATAACCATACTGCATAATGCAAGTAGGATATACTTGAAAGAAAAATAAGTAGTACATTCTTTGAAAAATACAAGAGTTTGGACCATTTTGACATAAGATATGCTAAAATTTATGCCACTGAAGCATTATAAAAATGAGTTTCCAAGGACTTTGTAGGTTTCCCCCTTCTTTTAACAAGAGCTGACACGATAGGATATTTTAACAGACAAAATTAGAGTACTGACATTCCATTTTTGTATCAAAAGAAATGAATATCTATTTTGAATAAAAATTCTTCCCATCTCCCATTTTCTTCATGTTTTTAGATGTGTACCTAATAAATATTTTTAATGCAATAAATATAAAATTCTTGTTGAAGCTGTAACTCTATAAATGAGCAAAAACTGTAGATTTATTGGAAAATGACAATTACCTAGAGTTAGTAATTAGGAGATTATACAATATGTTCAGGCCCATTGTCACTTTTGATGTATTTTAAATTTGTGTGCTACATGTAAAATGTGTTGTACAATGATTTCTCCAAGATCACATAGATGAGGAAACCAGCATTCAAACCTTGGTCATTGAAACTTAAATCATTTTATTCCGTTTATATCCAATTTTCCCATTAATGTGGAAGATAACACAGAAATGAAAATAGGGTCATAAACAATGGATATCAGCAAATGTAATCTTATAACATAAGATTCTACGTGATATGGAGATATCTCACTTTGAAAATGCTTGTCCTCATACCTATATTAAAATATAAGGTTTTTTGGTAGCAATCTGGTAATCCCTATACTGGGTAGATAGATACAGCCACACCTCTAGGGCTTGCTGGCTATCCAGCCTCGCTTAACTGATGAGCCCCAGGTTGCAATGAGAGGCTTTTTCTCAAGAAACAATGTAGAAAGCTTCTGATAAATGCTTTTCATCAGAGAAAATCTCTTGACACCATATTCACACAAACACATGTGCACCCATACCTGTATACACACACACACACACACACACACATGTTTCCACAACCATATCCAGATGAGACTATCAGGGGCATCCTTCCATGGTATTGCTATAGACTCTTCATTTTTACAAGAGGAGATACAGTGAGTTTCTTTTACATTTCAAAATTCTTATAGTTTCTTCATTTAGATCTAAATGAAATATGCAAGTAGTCCAGGTTTGTATGTCATTTATAAACATAACTCCCTACTAGATTTTAGGAAGAATCTAAAGTGATTTAAATGACTTCCTGAGTATTAGATAGCCTGTGAAAAGCAAGTGCCCATTTGTCCGTTTTGACCTCAAAATTCACTGTCTATCATTGCAGTTAGAAGAAGCTAGCTTCAACCATCTCTTGTGTCAATAGGAGCTCTCGGTACTATGGACTGCTCAGACAATTGCTTTAAAGAGTTTTTCTTCTGCAAACCATTGCCTCGGGCACAATTCAATGTTCTCAGTGTCCACACGCATTCTATCTGGCTCTTTGGCTACTACTGAAGACCCCTATGAAGTCTGTGGGAACTGTAAGACATTTTTCTGAAGCAGAAAACACCAATTTTCTGAACAGAAAACATCAAAAGATCAGTTAGGAGAGGGGAAAACAAAGCGTAATGTACGAAAATGGTTAAAATCAAGATAAATAACTTGAACCATGCTCCTTAATGGGAAAATTTTATAATTTTTGTTCATTATATTAGCAAAAACAGTCTTTCAGGATACAAAACAGATTGACTGTAAGTCAACAGGACTTTTGTTTCCCAATAAATACCTTGAACATTTTTCAGGAGAGTATATTTTAACGATCTTTTCCACATGAGTTAAGAATTAGTGGAACAGAGCTCCTGAGGAGAAACCATCCTAAATTAGTACATTCATTATGGAAAACTGTATGGCAGGTATTCAAATTTTTTCAATGGAGTTGATTTAGCAACTCTACTAGTCAATATAAATCCAAATAAATGAAACCAGCATTTTGACAAGACATCTGTCATCCACATTCATTGAAACCCTAGTCACAACAGCTGAAATGCTGAAAACCTTTGTCCATCAATTGGCATATGAATAATAAAATAAATAAATTGTGGTATAGATATACAATAGAATTTTATTCAGCCATTGTAAGTGGAATGAAATCTTATCATACTTGACATTTAGGTGGACTGGAGACTAGCCATTACACTTATAGTTAATAATTATGTACTATATATTCTAATAGAAGAAAGGGTTATGAAAAGTGTTTACCACAAATAAAGTTTATATACTCAAGGAGATAAATATGGTTAATGAGATTTAAATATACACATACATCAATCCTGTGTTCATTGAAAATTACAGAGTAGTCCATTAATATGTGTAGAACTTTTATGTTTCTGTGTATTAGTTAAAATTTAGAAAGATAAATTATCAACCATTATCTCTTAATCCAGAATTAACATTAGACTGTATTTCATATAATAAAGTGTTGTAATAAAAATAGCAGCAGTGGAGCTTGAATAATAAGCATTTATAGTAAGCACTAGGCAAGTGTTCTACCACTAAGCAACATTCCTGACCTCTTTTATTCTTTTCTTTTCTTTTTCTTTCTTTTCTTTTTGAGATGAAGACTTGATGCATTGCTTAGGCAAAGCTGAACTCATTGTGTGGCCCAGCCAGGCCTTGAACTTGAGTACTCTTCCTGCATGGGCCTCTTATGTAACTGATTTTATAGATGTGAGCCACCATGCCTAGCAAGACTTTTATTTTGCTTGTGACTTGCTTACATCCTCCACGTCTCCTTTAAGAGGAGCACGTTTTCATTATTACATTTACTTGATGGAAAATATGATACATTTGTGAGGAGATGCTTGGCAATAGATTTCCACAGAGATTTTATAGAAAGAATAAACTGTCAATAAACTGGAAGAGTTGGAAGGCTGAACATTGACAACTTAGATATAAACTAAGTTTTTACATAATATTACTCTAATGAGTCATTTAATATTGGTGTTACTGTACTTCAGCTTAAAATCTAGAAATACAAAATAAGGAAAAACAAGACTTAAGTAGAGGAAGTAATCTGGACTATTTGGAGTAATTGCCCACTCTGCCATTTTCCTCTCCTCCTGAAATTGCCTCCCCATACATAGAACTTATAGATTTCTATTCTTCTCCATGGAAACCAACTTTTCTCTAACAGCAATTCTACAGAGCCAATTACTACCACAAAGATATACGATGCAGGAAATTGTATTGACAGTGACAGCACTAAGAAAATTAAACTAACTTTGTACAGGACTATAGGTTTCAATCAGCTAGGTCAAATATTTACATGTGATATCTTAATATGATGTAAATAGACCAACACTTCTGGACTCTTAGATGTGTTGTGGACTTTGAAATACCAGGTCACCTACTCTTTTGAGCTGGAAGACATAGAATGCCTTTTGTGAGACAGAAGGGTTATTTAGTAAATGAAGAATAATTTCTCAAGTGTTACAGGTGGACATATGGTTGCATTGATCTCAAAATGCTTAACTGACTTAGACATCCAGAAAGTGGGAAAATAATCATTCTGGCCAAAGGTTAATTTGTTGTACTGCAATGTTTGGCACCAAGAGGTGTAGTCTGATCATTTTCTGGTGCCGCAACTGTGTATCAATTCCAGCAGTGGGTGTGCAGTTGATTATCTGCCAGTGGCAGGCTGCTGAGATGCTATTTTAGCTGGGGCCAGCTTGTAGTTATTATAATGATTTGACACTTCTGCCCAAATTTAGTGTCAGCAAAGTTGAAGTCTCATTAGTTAGGAATAGTATCTAGGGTGTGGGGCTGTGCATTCAAATCTGTCATTTGTTAGATTTAATTTGAAAACCAAAGCCACGATGATGTATCTATCAGTTTGATCTAAATGCTTTTGAAATGGTCACGATCCCAGGCAAAATTGGGAAAATTCATTTTTCCAAGGTGGATACCTTTGTAAAGTTACGAGAGAAAAAAATGTGTATTTTTTGTTTGCCTCAATTTTATGTGTTGCTGCTCTTTGGTGACTTTCTGGGAAATGCCATTCGAACTTAATACTTTTTATTCTATAAGGTGATGGCTACCATACTCATGGAGCCTGCACATCTTCTAAGATATACCTTCTCAATGCAATTTCCTTTTCTTATGAACTAGTTGGGTTTAGAATTAAAACAGTGTGTACATCCATCTTGCCTGTTTCTTTGGCTGTCTTCCCCCATCTACTTTCTGATTGGTTCTAAGGATATTCAGATGCCATAATACTAGGATTTGATCACACTCACTTTTTGTTGCAAGCCCTGAAGTCTTGTCTTAGACTGAGACTGAGAAGGATGCCTTCTGTCTGATAGTTAATTGGAAAATTTTAAGAGGTAATTTCAAGCTTTAACTAGGTCTTTGTGTAGTTAACAGTGGTCATTAAGAGGCTTAGTAATGGGCCATTCCTTATTCTTGGCAGAAGAGGTGCAATTTGAGAGAAGGGGGACAAAAGAAAGGAAGGAACACTGCTTCACATAGTTCTATCCTTGGTAAGAAGGGTGACCTTGTAAATTCTAGAACACTGGGGAAGTATTTGTCTTTTTCTCCTTACTAGGATAATTTGTATTGTCTCTGTCAAATTCTGTTTGTCCTCTGAAGACTGTGAGTGACTAAATGTGTGCACACATAGGTATGGGTTAGAGTAGTTAACTGTTGGGCAATCAGAAGAGAAGACTTAACCACAACTCAAACCAGAAATAGAAGCTCAGATTAAAATATAAGAGCAGTTCCACTGTAGACTAGGAGGCTTCCATGGGATAAATATTATGTCTTTTTGTACCCTAAGCCACAAGTTCAGAATTAGAAATAAATGAGAAAGCAGAGAGATATACCCTAGATATACCACAAGACCTCTGTGGAACTCTACACTGAAAGATGGGTGAAGATTTTCATAAGCATTAGTATAGAGTTTGAACATTCCTCCCCACATATATACTGGGTCCTTTGCATTTGGGGAGAAACATATTTTGCTATAGTTTTTGTTCATTTTTTTATTGTTTTATTTTGTTTTTGAGATTGCTTCACTTTCCATCTCCACTGTAATTCTGAACTGTACAGGGAATTCTAATATGCACATAGCCTTAAGCATCTAACATTTGGATAAACAGAGGAAGTAAGTGTCCCGTTCTCTGTGGTGCAGTCCATTAGAAAATACTACCCAAAGTGCAGGAAAGGCTACAGTGCCAGAAGAGAGGCACAGCGAGGTTGGCAATGGCCTGTAATACAAAGGGTACTTCTGTGTGGATAACTGAGGAATTAAATTAGAGAAGCTCTGCCCAGCCTCCAACAGGTTCGAAGAAGGGAGCACTTCCTGAAGATGTAGCTTGTCACTTGCATTGATGTTTTTGTTCATGTCTTGATTGAAAACTATCGGTAGCTTTCTATCACCTTTAGGAAAACAGACACATCAGAGTTTAGAACATAAAACTCTAAAATAAACCACTTCGGCCTGAGAAAACCAAAGACAAAAGTAGCTCTGACCTTCAAGGTTTTCCCTATGAAGTGGGGTGATAAAAGAAGTCCTTGAAAGTAAGTTAACACCCCCAACTAACAGGTGTCATAGCCCATGTTCAGGAGGAAGGAATGTCATAGAAATACCCCCAAAGAACGAGTAACTTTTTGTTCAATCAGTTCTACACAACTGGTCTGTTTGCTTTCAAACATGAATAAAGGTAATTTTCTCTATGACCTTTGTTTTTAATTTCTTAATATAACATTTATTTACTCTTTGAGAAGTTCATACATGTACATATTGCATTTAGTCCATATCCACCTCTCCAAACTTACTCAGGCACATTCTCCTAATGCATCCCTTTCTCAACTTCATGCCCTTTTCTTTTGTTAGAGGGCTGTCTTAATTTCTTTATCGCTTGTGTAATATAAAACAGGTTAAATAAACTTGCACTTTTCTCTTGTTACCTGTCTCTTATTATAGGGATGTCAGCCATAAATCTTGGGATGTGTGAGGGAAATTTATTATTCTTTCTTCCCTCTTGGCAAAGTACTTCATATCTAGATGCCTTAATGCTATAATACTGTTTGTAATTCATTTTAGATTGTTTTAAAAGAAACTTTTGCCTTTTTAAAATAAAGATTTATTTAATTTTATTTTATGTATATAAACATTTTGTCTACATGCAAGAAGGTGCACCATGTACAACCTGATACCTGTAGAATCCAGAGGCACTGGATCCCCTAAAACTGGAGTTAGAGTCAATTGTGAACCACCATATGGGTGCTAATAGTTGAACCTTCATTCCTCACCTTTTTCTTAAGTAATTTTGATAAAGTTTTCCAATTTTATTGATTTTTTCAAATTACTAAAATATTGCCCATATTATTTTTTTTACCACTGCTTTTTTATTTCAAAGATTCTCATCTTTAAAATTTCTCCTGTTTTGGTTTTGGGAGTTTTAGTATGCTTTTTTTGATAGTTTTCTAAGGTAGAAACTATTAACACAAAAATACAGCTCTTATTTTAAAGGAATAGGGGATAGTCTATTCTGGAGTAATTTTGAGTGACCTTAGCCCAAGAACATGGAATTTAGAGTGGAAGCACTTTCATGAAGCTTTAAAGTTTTACAGAAGAAAATAAGTCCTAAACCAAAAGGCAAGTTTAAAATACATTGGTGCGGACATTAGAAAGGTAGGTACAGCAAGATGGGGGAAAGCTTTTCCCTAGGCCTCAGATACTATCTGATAGCAATTTTAGTTTTGGCGTTGGTCGAAGTTGATAAGGAAAGATAAGCTAAGTAAAGAGACTCCAAATGGTTTCTATATAGTAGTCACCATTAGAGTCCAAAATGAGTTCCCCTAAATGGCAGTGTTAGTAACAATGTTCTAAATGGATGGACTCGGACTTGGTAAACAGAGGGATTATTATTGGGTAAACAGAATTCTAAATTCAGCATTGCTCAGGAATCTTGTAAGGTGGATTTCTCCTTACCAGGACCTCCCTTAATCTGCCCCCAAAGGTCAACTACCTAGGCAAGAGCATCAAGTTCCCAATCAACCTGACCAGCCAGTATCAGCTCAAAGACCTACACCCTGCTAACTTGTTATATAAAATCCACTTGCTTTTTTTTTTTCCCTTCTTTTGCTTCTCTTTGCCCGGTGAGAGGTAGCCTTGGCAATGTTGAAACTAACATCTCAGGGCTGTAAGCAAGGGCACATCAGAACCACTGAACTGGACCACGCCATTGTTATGGAATGACTGTTCCAGAGGGTTAGAACTAGCTCAATTTAAGGGAATTAGCCTCTGGATCCACAACATTCCTATCTGTCTATGGTACTGACATGGCTTATTTTTGGGGGTTTTCAGTCACAAAACATTGGTCAATGATTTTAAGTCTTCTACAGCACAAACATTTAAAGCTATGCCTTTTTCTCTAAGTGCCACTTTGCTTATGCTCCGCAAACGTTGATGTTATGTATTCATTATTTTTCATCATAATACATGAATTCTTTTAATCAGGAAATTATTTCTCAAATACTTGAAGTTTTCCGATTTATCTTGCTATTCCTGATTCCTAATTCCATTATGATTAGATATGAAACAAAACTCTATTTTATTTCAATGTTTAAAAGTACTAATAATTCATTTATGCCACAGACAATGCTTTACTCCTTTGCCTTGATTTAAGTTCAGTTATTTGTCCTTAGTTTTAAGCTTTAATCATTCTTGACATAGTCTTGATACTTACCTGACATTTACTTGCAAGCAAGGGGGGCGCCCACCCACTGAGACCATGGGGCTGACCTAATGGGAGCTCA
>LOEQ01008236.1:51721-62139 GCA_001685075.1 Bramus lutescens
TTTTCATTCTTCTACATGTTGACATCCAGTTATGCCAGCACCATTTGCTGAAGAGGCTTTCTTTTTTCCGTTGAACAATTTTGACTTCTTGTTAAAAATCAGGTGTTTATAGGTGTGTGAACATATCAGGGTCTTGGATTCTATTCTGTTCATCTGAGTGTCTGTTTTTATGCCAAAACCAACCTGTTTTTTTTCTTATTGTAGCTCTATAGTAGAGCTTGAAGTCAGGAATGGTGATACTTCCAGAAGTTTCTTTATTGTACAGAATTGTTTTAGCTATCCTGGGTTTTTTGCTTTTCCACATGAAGTTGAATATTGTTCTTTTGAGGTCTGTGAAGAATTGTATTGTGATTTTGCTGGGGATTGCACTGAATCTGTAGATTGTTTTTGTTAAGATTGCCATTTTTACTATGTTGATCAAACCTATCCATGGACATGGGAGAACTTTCCATTTTCTGGTGTCTTCTTCAATTTCTTTTATCAAAGACTTAATGTTCTTGTCATACAGGTCTTTCAGTTATTTGATTAGAGTTACCCCAAGTTATTTTATATTTTTTGAAGCTATTGTAAAGGGTGTTGCTTCTCTGATTTCTTTTTCAGCGCATTTATCATTTGTATATAGAGGGGCTACTGATTTTTTTTTGAGTTAATCTTGTATCCTGCCACTTTGCTTAAGGAGTTTATCAGCTGTAGAAGTTCCCTTGTAGAGTTTTGGGGTCACTTATGTATGCTCCCATATCTTCTTCAAATAGTGAAAGTTTGACTTTTCCTACTCAATTTGTATTTCTTTGATCTCCTTTTGTTTTCATACTGCTCTAGCTAGAACTTTGAATACTATATTGAATAGATATGGAGAGAGTGGATGGCTTTGTCTTGCTCCTGATTTTAATAAAATCACTTTGAGTTTCTCTCCGTTTAATTTGATGTTGGCTGTTTGCTTGCTGTCTATGGTTTTTATTATGTTTAAGTATGTTCCTTTTATCCCTCATCTCTCCAATAATTTTATTATGAAAGAGTGTTGGATTTTGTCAAAGAATTTTTCAGCATCTAGTGAGATGAAAATAATTTTGCTTTTAGTTTGTTTATATGGTGATTTATATTGACAGATTTTCATATATTGAACCATCCCTGCATCTCTGGGATGAAGCCTACTTGGTCAGGGTGGATGATTTTTTTAAAATATGTTCTTGGATTCAGTTTGCCAGTATTTTATTGAGTATTTTTGCATCAGTGTTCATGAGGGAGACTGGCCTATAATTCTCTTTCTTTGTTGCATCTTTGTGTAGTTTGGTATCCGAATAACACTATCTGTAGCCTCATGAAAAGAAGCTGGCAGTGTTCCTTCTGTTTCTATTGTGTGGAACAATTTGAAGAGTATTAGTATTATGTCATCTTTGAAATTCTGCACTGAAACTATCCAGCCCTGAGCTTTTTCTTCCTTTGGGGGTGGTGTTAATGACTGCTTCTATTTCCTTAGGGATTATACGTCTATTTAAATTGTTTATCTGGTCTTCATGTAATTTTGGTATGTTGTACCTATCAAGAAAAAATGTCCAATTTTTTAGATTTTTTTTTCAATTTTGTAGAGTACAAGTTTTCAAAGTATGACCTAGTGATTCTCTGGATTCTCCCATTGTCTGTTGTTATGTCCCCTTTTCATTTCTGATTTTGTTAATTAGATGTTCTCTATCTGCCTTCTGGATAGTTTGGATAAGGGTTTATCTGTCTTGTTTGATTTTCCTAAAGAACCAACTCTTTGTTTTACTGATTCATTATTTGCTTCTATTCTGTTGATTTCAGTCCTGAGTTTATTTCCTGCCAAGTACTCCTCCTGGTTCAGTTTGCTTCTTTTTGTTCTAGAGCTTTCAGGTGTGCTGTTGCATTGCTAGTTTGAATATTTCTCCAAATTATTTATGTAGGGATGTAGTGCTAAGAACTTTCCTCTTAGCACTGCTTTCATAGTGTCTCATAAGTTTGAGTATTATGTGCATTCATTTTTATTAAATTCTTGAAAGTCTTTAATTTCTTTTTTTATTTCTTCCTTGACCCAATGGCAATTTGGTTGAGAGTTGTTCAGTTTGTAGGTTTTCTTTAGGGTTTTTTTTTTTCAACTTCAGCTTTAACCCATGGTGATCTGATAGGATACAGGAAGCTATTAAATTATTTTGTATATGGTGAGCCTTGCTTTGTGACTGAGTATGTGTTCAGTTTTGGAGAAGGCTCCACGAGAAAAAGGTATACATTGTTTTACAAATGTGTGTGCCCTTGTATTTGGAGCATAAATGCTCAGAATTGAGACTTCATCTTGATGAATTTTTCCTTTAATAAATATGAAATGTCTTTCTCCATCTCTTTTGATTTATTTTAGATTGAACTCTGTTTTGTTAAGTATTAGGACCGTTACACTAGTTTGCTTCTTAGGTCAATTTAATTGGAAGATATTTTCACAACCATTTACTCTGAGGTAACATGTGTCTTTTAGGTTGAGGTGTGTTTCTTGTATGCAGCAGAAGGTTGGATCCTGTTTACTTACCCACTCTGTTAACCTGTGTCTTTTTAGAGGCAAATTGAGTCCATTGATGTTAAGAGATATTAATGACTGGTGATTGTTAATTCTGGTTACTTTTGGTTTTGTTGGTGGCGGTGGTAATGTTCGTGTGTTTCCCTTTTTGGGAGTTTGTTGGTGTGAAGTTATTTATTGCCTATGTTTTCATGGGTGCAGCTAACTTTCTTGGGTTGGAGTTTTCTTTCTAGTGCTTTCTGTAGGGCTAGATTTGTAGATAGATATTATTTAAATCTGTTTTTTTCATGGAATATCTTGTTTTCTCCACTGATAGTGATTGAAAGCTTTGCTGGGTGTAGTAGTCTGGGCTGGCATCTATAGTCTCTTAGTGTCTGCAAAATGTCTGTTCAGGACCTTCTGGCTTTTAGAGACTCCATTAAAATATTGGGTATCATTCTAATAGGTCTGTCTTTATATGTTACTTGGCCTTTTTTTCCTTTGCAGCTCTTAATATTATTTCTTTATTCTGTATTGCTTTGAATATTATGTGATGAGGGGACTGTTTTTTTTGGTCCAGTCTATTTGGTGTTCTGTAAGTTTCTTGTACCTTTATAGGCATGTCTTTCTTTAGGTTGGGAAAGATTTTTCTATGAGTTTGTTGAATATGTTTTCTGTGCCTTTGAGCCTCTATCATCTTCATGCAATTATTTTTAGGAAGGTTGTTTTCTTCTGCTTCATCTGCATGGGAATGTTCGAGTCTTGGTGTTGTAAGACCACTGGGTTCTGGTGGTGCCATTTTGCCCTTTATGTTGTTGAATGTATTCTTATACTGGCATTTACCAATCTCTTCTTACAACTCTTGTAGGTGTCACTTGTGCCTATAGGGACTGCTTTTCTTCCAATTAGTATAGGTGTCACTTGTGCCTATAGGATCTGCTGATGTTGCCAGAGAGGGCTGTCTGCAGGGAAGATGCTGGGGTAGGTATGGTTGGGTGGCTGAGTGGGTCTCATGGGAACAGAGTCCCGTGGAGTTCCACCAGGTTTGGGTGTAGGGCCAAGCTGCCTTGCTGGAGCTGAGGTGGGAGGGCAAGGGGCACATGATGTACCCTAGGGTTTCAGACCTAGAGATTGGGGCAATTTATCTGGGAGACCAGCTGTCCACCTGTTCTTCCAACTGGTACAGGTAGTGCTTGTGTGTATCAGGTGAATGATGTTGCAGGGAAGGACTATCTCCGGGGAGAAGAAGAGGGTAGGTGTCGTCGGGCAGCAGAGTGGGTCTTGTGGGACCCGAGTCCAGCAGGTGGTAGTAGCGCTGGTGCAGCCTGCCTGCAGAGCTCTCACTTGCTGGTTTGCTTCTGACGTCTTCACCAAAGAAGTGGGATTCCACCAGGTTTGGTGGCAGGGCCCAAATACCTTACTGGTGCTGAGATGGGATGTGGGGGAGCAGAGGATGTGCTCTGGGGCTCAAGGCCTAAAGATTAGGGCAGTTTAGCTGGGAGACCAGTCACTCATCTCTGCATGTTCCTTTTTATTCAGATTACATGAAAATCAGAGACATTAATTCGACAAAGTACAAATAAATTACTATTCTACAATTTTAATTGCATGCCTTCGGAAAAGTGTGTTAGTTAATATATCTGTATTTCATTAAATTTTACTATAAGTAAAATTATCAAATGGGAATTTGCCTTTAATAATTTCTAAAGTGGAAGAGATAGGCAAGTGGATGGGGCTACATTGCCAAGTGACTGCTTTCAGAAAACATTTCAGGAAAATGTTATTACTCTGCAAATCAGGCCATCTTTTAAAAATCATCCTGTTTCATTTTTCCATTTTATTGTTATGCAAGTTCTAAATGTGAATAATATTTTTATAAGATAAGCAAGTAAAGCATTATTAGAACAATATGAAATTCCTTAGTTTCAAAATAATCAGTTAATATTTTGGTGTGATCTTTCTAATATTTTTCCAATGAAAACATTCATTTTAAAGCTACAGTCATACTACAGTTACCATTTTAATAAGATTTAATTTCTATACTTTGAATAATTTTATTTATTTATTAGGTATGGACTTGAGTCATCAGTTCTGCTGAATCCATGGAGTGTATGTTTTGTACACATGTAGCACAAAAGTATTAGATAACAATTTACTAATGCAGAGCATTCCGGCATTTTTTTTTAAATTCTTCACTATTTATAAACACTGCTATCCATATCTTTATGTGTATGTTTTATGAGTTTTCTTATTAATGTTTTCATTTTCTTTCCTGATGCTGTAATAAAATGCTCTGACGAAAGAAGCTCAAGGTTGAAAGGGTTTGTTTGACTCACCTGTTCCAGGCTAAACTCCATCATTGTGGGAAAGTGAAGGGAGTCGGAAGTTGGATACGATCGTCATATTACACTCATAGTTAAGAGCAGAGAGAAATAAATGAAGCTATACATGCTGGTAATCAAATTACTTTTTTCACCTTTCCACACTACAAGACCACCTGTCTAGGGAATGATGCCACCCATGGTGTATGGGTCTTCCTAGCTCATTTATTGATGCTATGGTAACCCCTCAAAGAGATTTTTGGAGGCTAAGCTTTATCTAGGAAAACCCCTCACAGGTATGTCGGGTGGTCTGCCTCTTAGGTGTCAGGTTGGCAATGTGATATTTCTAGCACAGTTACTAAAAACCACTTTCTCCACATAGCATTGCCAGATTAAAAAGTATGAAGTTAATGTGAATGTGGGAAATCTGGCCCCACCACTCATTGGCCATATGGTAGTGTGGGCAGGAAAGAGCTGATACCCCTCTTCCGCCCTTGCTGCGTGTGGTGGGTGGGAGAGCTGTCGCTGCTCTCCCCAGCTGCAGTATTTGGGAGAGTGGCCCCTGCACTTCACCTAGACAACACAGTAGAGCTGGCCCTGAAGGTGTTGGTGCTGGTGGTGAGCTGACCCTGAGGGTATGAAATCAAGAGAACTTGTCTTGCCCCTTTATCATCCCTGCAATGGGTGATCCAGCAGGGGCAATGCAGGAGAGCTCATCCTGGTGGAGAGGACAGGGGAGAGCTGGTGGGCTGACCAACCCTGTAACTACCTAGGCCCAGAACCAGGGTTATGAGTTGGCCCACCCCAACACTCATCCCATCTATGATCTGCTGGAGCATGTGAAAGGAGCAAGTCTTGCAGTTTCAAATCTGCAGGATCTCCCCAACACAGGGAAACAACAGGATACCCAAGAGGAGCCCAGTGGGGCCCCAGCATTGATGGTGTAGCAGAAACCAGAGGCCTTGAACCAAACAAAGGACTCTTTGCAATGAATACTTGGAAGTAGATCTATGGAAGAAAGGGTGTGCTGTGAGACTCACTGTTACAGATTCCATGACAAGATTTCTCTTTTCTTTACACTTCTTTTTTTCTTAAATTTCTTTTAAATTTCATTGTGTTTTATTTTGGAGCTTTCAAGGGTAGAGGGCAGGTACAAAGAAACAGGGAGATGTATGGGATTGAGATGCATGATATGCAAGACACAAAGAATACAGAAAAAGAAAGTATTTTTTTTAAGCATGAAGTTACGTGATCCAAGAAGCACATACTTTTATTCCCAGCCAGCCTGGGCAACTTAATGAAACCATGTCTCAAAACAAACGGTAACCAACAAAAATTCTCCAAAAGTTGATTAAAGATATAGGTCAATGACAGAGTTCTTGTTGACCATCACTTTGACCTAGGTTTAATCACTAAAATACAAAAATATTTCAGAAAACTTGTTAGATTATAAAACACAATGATTATGTCATATGTCATAATTAACATCAAAGATAAAATGATTAGTTTGACCTGTAGACTTGAGAGATCCAAAGGAATTAGTGTGGCTTCACTTCATTAAAAGCCAGGTTTTTCATGGCCCAAGAGAAGACTCTCATAATCTAAAATATTGGATGGCGTCTTTTACAGCATAGAACTACAATCCTGGGGAGAAACATAAGATTAGAGAGTTCCAAAGTAACCATGGAGACAAGTATAAATGCAGGACCTTTACAGGGCCAGTTCAAGCAGCTTCTAAAAGGAAATGTAATCCAAAGTAAATAATGACTGTTCCACACTTCTTATGCTAATCGGACATAAAAACTATACAGTTTTCAGGTGACCATTTCTGAACAAGATGCTAGATATGATAAGCAAAACAAAAATACTACACATAAGACTTTACTGGTTTTTAAAGTGATCGAATCATGGCCAGTGGAATATGAATAGAAGGGATGTATGTTACATTTGTCCTAGTTCCTAAATCTTCCCATAACTTCCCATGTTTTGTCTTTTTAAAAAACATTATTTTGCAAGCAAGTATGTTTTGTGTGCGCTTGATGTCCAAGGAAGCTAGAGTACAATAGAGCCCTGGAACTCGAGTTACAAATGGTTGAAAGTTATTATACAAGAAGAGCAGCCAGTGCTCTTAACCTCTGAACCATCTCTCCAGCCTCTCTCTCGTTATTTTTGTTTTAATGGCAACATCTTACGATGAAGAATCCTGAATTTTTAAATATTAATAACTCTATGAAATATAATCTCCTGACAAATCTGCTCTAGGCCTTTTATTGAGTCAAGTCATGGCTTTTTTGCAGTTGGTATAACCTAATTGTTAAGCTATCCTTACATATTTATAATTCAAATAACTCAAGTATCTATCTCTCCTAGTTAAGGCTACTTTGACGGTCTTAGTTCGGGTTTCTACCTCTATGACAAAACACCATGACCAAAGCAACTTGAGGGAAAAGGGTTTAGTTCAGCTTTCAGTTTGTAGTTCATCACCAAAGGAAGTCAGGATAGGATTTGAAACAGAACAGGAACCTGGAGAAAGGAGCTGATGCAAGGCCATGGAGGGATATAGAACCTAGGACAATCAATCCAGGGATGGTACCACTTACAGTGGACTGGGCACTCTGCCATTGATCACTAATTAAGAAAATGTTTTCCAGTGGAATCTCATGAAGGCATTTCCTCAACTGAAGCTCCCTCCTCTCCAGCTTAACATAAAATTAGCCTGCAAGTGGTTGGCTTTTCATTGGGTCCTGTTGGCTAATTGGCCTCACAGTGCACCTTGAAAAGGAATTTCTTAGTGAAATAGTCAGCTCTGTCTTGCATTTAAAAAATGGTGACATGCTAAAGCTGGAAGTGGTTTTCAGCTTAGCTCCACCAGACACTCCCTGACCTCCTCTTTGACTAGGAGGACTACAAATATTTGGTGTTTTCCTGTCTAGTTACCCACAGTTGTACTGTGATTCCATAGAAATATAATTTAGGGATCTGTTTGACTACGTTCCTCCACTGTCATCTAGTCCTCTCTCAAAATGAGTCAGTAATAAGACAGAAACATAATGCAGTAGAAAGAATAGTGTGCATTTGGGTGCTCAATTGCTTTTATTTCTTTGTTTGCTTTTACAGCTTTTTGCCTTGGGCAAGTCACTTAGAACCTCTCTGAGACACAATTGCAGTAAGTCAGTAGAATGAGGATAATAATAACTTCTTGGAGTACTTCATATGGCTGCTCTGAGAATGAAAGGAGGTAATGAGCATCACACCTTGTGGACATCTTTAACGGACTGTGCAAATGCAGGGTGTTAGAGCAAACACGGATTGTTATTACTACCGAGTTCCTCTCAACATAGCTTCTTGGGTTGGTGCTTGGGTGCAGGAATGGAATTAATGGGAAACAAAGATGAAACACAGTAGTCACAATGGTTCTTATTCTTTGCTGACTGCCTCAAATACCTATGATGCCTTGTTAAAGGTCAGGCAGCTATCTCTTCTACTTCAGGGCTATACATTGTTCAGTTTGCTACATGTGAAAACGGAACGGAAGGATATAAATATATAGCATAGCAAAATGTTTGCCAGCTTCTGTGTGTCAGATTTACCCATGAACTTTGAGAAAAGTTCATGCTGCCATCCTATTGTACCTACTCGGAAAATCCCAGTTCAGAATGTGTGAATGACATCTGGGAATTTGCCTTATTGATTAATTCCATTGCTGATTTGATATAAGGGGATAGATGATCCCAATGAGCAAGTTGTTTATAGTCCTTCAGGATGGCATTGTTAAGGGGGCACCATCAGTTCTTTAGCAGGCCTGCCATTGAGAGGTTCTTGATTATGTCAGAATTATTTTCCAGTTTGATACTAAAGCCACTACTTAAGCTTTTAATCAAATCTTCCTTCCAGTCACATGGCATCATGAAGGACTGTAAATTATTTGCTCATCTGGATCATATATCACCTTATATCAACATTACTGTGGGATTAAGGCAACACTTTTTGAGTCTTTACAATATTGGTTTATGAGAGTGTTTTTAATGCTATTAGTTTTAATTGTGTTTATGTATGTGTGTGTGTGTGTGTAGGTATACACATGTGAGTGCGGATGACTGTAGAATTCAGAGGTGTATATTGTTCTTGAGAGAGGATTGTCAGCTACTTGACATGGGTGCTGGAATTAGAACTTGAGTCCTCTGGAAAAGCATCTGGGACTCTGAAGCTCTGAGACATCTCTCCAGCCCATGTGGTTTTAATTTTAAAAATAATACTTACAGGGAAGAAAAATACCATGGAATTAGCTAGAAGTCTGAACAAAAAAGTCAAAGGTTATAAAGCACTCAAAATGGCTGGGAGAATTTATTTTTCATTCAGTTAATATGGTTCAGTTCAGAGAGAATACTGTCAGCTGCTATTGGTTACAACTTAGAACAATTCCTGTGGGGATTATGTTATAGTTATGTCCACTCTGAAAATAGATACTCTTCATATTACTAATGGGAATAGTTTTCTTCTGTCTTCATTAGCTAGCAATGACATTTAGGACTTGAGTTCATTTCAGTTGTTGCTTTCACCCCTAAAGAAAAGAAATTGGTCAAATGTGCTAGTTTTCTCTTCATACAGACATGAGATTCATCCAGAGGTTCCCTCACACTCTGTGCCAGCTTGTGGCCTCTTCCCCAATGATTCAGATATATCAATAGTAGAGAAATTTTTTCTTCACGCAAATTTTCTTTATTATTCTGATTTCAAAACTGCTTTATTGAAGAAATAATTATAAAATTACACAGTTCATAACATACACAATAAATGGCTCTTACTATTATTAGCACATTTGTGTCCACGACAATGATCAATGTTTATGCCTTTGATTACTCCAAGTTCCCCAATCCCTTACAGTGCTAGCCATTATGAATTTCCTTATACTTATGTGGATTTCCTATTCTGGTCATTTCATATACATGGAATTACAAAAGAAGTCATTTTTGGTAACTAGTTTCTTTTATTTAGCAAAGATTTTCAAGGAATATCCATATTGCCATAAGTTCCAATGCTTCATTTTACACATATATACATATATATAAAGTATTGTCAAATTAACTGCATTATGGACTTCACTGAAAGTTCCACATGCATATAATGATTTGCTCATATTCATCCCCCATACTACTTTTCTTGCCTTTGCCTTTTACTCCCTTCTCTAATTGTCCTTCTTTTGCTTTCAATTCATATTTTTGCAGCTTCAACACATTAAAAATTGATGCAATGCTTGTCATTGTGAGCCTGGCTTATTCTGCTTAGTTATTTCCATTTATTTTTCTGCAAGTGACATGATCATATCATATTCTTTATGGATGAATAACAATCTATTGTGTATATATGCCACATTTCTTCTGTCAGTTTTTCTATTGGCAGATACCCAGGCTGTCTATATTTTGGCTACTGTGAAATAATGCGGCAATAAACGTGGGTGAACAGACACCTCTGTTGTATTTTTATTTTTCCTTTGGTTGTATATTCAGACACGAGATACCTAGATTGTACAATAGCTCTATTTTAGCTTTTTTGAGGAATCTCCACACAGGCAAAAATTGAGAGCTTGGGGGTGGGGG
>LOEQ01008237.1:4715-15033 GCA_001685075.1 Bramus lutescens
CCGTGCGGGAGCTGGGCCAGACGAAAAGCAGGCCTTCTCCCCAATCACTACAAAGAAGCCATGATAATGACTGATATTGACCAGAGTTATACAGTTAAAATAACAGTCTCTTTTTTTCATAATTGTTAATTGCTCTCAGGGGCTGACCTCAATAGAGAAGCATGTTCAAAGAACTTACATCTCAGCCAGTAGGAACTACCCCAATTCTTGTCTGGCTCATTTGCATTCTGTTTTAGAATTTGGAATTTGTACATGGAAAGAATAAATCAGAGAACATGAGCTATTAAATTTATAATGTATTTGAAGCTGGCATGGAAATGACAATTACAGTGATTTAAATGTTGCTAAGGAAATGGGGAGAAGAGAGAAAAAATCAAAGATTCTATGATTTTTTTCCAAGATTCTATGTGAAGTAGACATCCTATTTCTTGACAATGTCAAACATCATAATGCTAACATTGCCATAGTTTTTGAGCGTCAAGGTATACGCCCTGGTAGCTCTAAAAGCTAGTCTTAGCCACCAATCACCAAAATAGATGAAGGGGATTTATTCAATGCGTTTGCTTTAGGGAAAAAAAAAACAACAAAGATGTCCAGAGATGTTCAAATCCATTGCTTAGGTCTTGACATGAGGTTTAAGTTTAAAAAGAGGCCACAAGGTATGTATAACTATGCAGTCCTGATTTAGGTAAAACTCAGTCTGTCATCATTGTCTTGGTTCTATTATCTTCTGAAAGATGGTGTAACAAGCTGCCATGACTCTGTAAAATATCTTTTCTAGAGAGAGGCTATCCTTCAGGCACTAGGCACCAGAATTTTCATTCTACCAATGTGGGATTTCAAGGGACATTCTAACTTATTGTTTTCTTTTCCATTAGTCTTATAGCCAAAAGGAGAGGCACAAGTGTGTCTTTAGAATATTTTATTTCTGTCAGGATGGTTATACTATTAGCCCACAGAGCTGGGCTCTTACTTTACCTGATGAAACAGACTGATATCTTGTTTCTTCTTTGGGAAGCATTTATCCTAGTGTTTGACCCAATGAATAAGATAAGTATTAGTTCCACAAGAAACAAAATATTCAAGTACTTAAGAAACAGTGTTTTAAGAAATGTACTTGCTCAAGGTCAGTCTGGTCTACAGAGTTAGTTTGAAGACATCCAAGGCTACACAGAGAAACCCTATCTTGAAAAGGAAGAAGAAGAAGAAGAAGAAGAAGAAGAAGAAGAAGAAGAAGAAGAAGAAGAAGAANGATAGATAGATAGATAGATAGATAGATAAACTTTGCTGTTAATATTCCAAAACTCTAAATACATAGGAAAGTTATGTATGGAATATGAACAAAAAGCTAGTTGCAGACTTCCTGACTCTCATTTAGGGTATTGGTTGGGAAACAAAAGAAAATTTGAACTCACATGATATCCAGGCTATTACATCAGGTTTCAATATGATAAAGCTCTAGGTTCAAGGATAGAGATAAACAGTATTATCAAGAAGTTAGAGTTCACTTTTTGGGTTCTTAGTCTCATTAATAAAGCAGTTTATAATCAGACTGAGAAGAACATGTGAGAGCAGTAAGACTAGAATTTGTTTAACAACAAAGCAGGACTAGAGCAATATCTCTTGAAGAAGACCCAATTTCAATTCCTAGCACACATTTTGGAGAACTCACAAGTATCTGTGACTCCAGGTTTAGAGAATCTAACATTCTTATAGACTCCACAAGTACTTAGACTCATGTGCACACACACACACACACACACACACGCACACAAAATAATTCAGGGTAGGTGAACTGAAAATTGGTTTGAAGGAAGGAGATGGAATTTAAAGGAAAAGAGCCATATCTCTTACAATAGAGGTCAACAAGCAGCCACAAAACACAAGTAAAGACAGGCTGTAACCAAATAAAAGCACACAAAACTTACTAGTCCATTACATGCTGGTCTTTGCTCCAGGGCGCAATGTGTGTACTGGAAAAAAAAAACAGGTATGAAAAGCATAACTACTATTTCTTCAAGGGCATAGAATTGTATGAGAGCTCAAACTTACAAGTTAGACTATATGAATCTATGCTTAAATCTAGGAGCATAAAGAAATGGATTTCTTAAACACTCTACAAAGAAGATTACATTAATACCACATGGACCACCTTTGAACACAAAGTAAAATTGAGATCAGAAGACTTAGGAAAGCTAAGCAAAGAATAAACAGTTGGAGAAAGGAAATGAATATTTGAAACTACTCTTTTGTCTAACATGAATGCATTCACTTCTTTTTTTGTACTTCCTTAAAATTTATATGAACTCCACAGAGATCCCCCTGTAAGGGAAATTATTAAATATTGTTTGCTTTTACAGATAACACAACACAAATCTGAAGTCCTGAAGTTACACACTATGCTTGATATCAAATCCAGAGACAATTACCTCATAATGTGATAACATCCTAAAACTGTCAGTTAATGCATTTGTAATGATTATTGCATGTAATGGTAGAGAAAGACTAAGAAAACCAAAAAATTCCCACTTAGAAAAAGAGGATTAATGTGAACAGTATATTGCTTTGGGAATTTATCTTTAGCCAGTGGATAGATTACTGAAGGCTTAAATAGCTGGAAATGTAATGAATCCATTTACTAGACAAGATTGTGCTTTTTCCTTTGGATTTCCATATGTTTGTGGACCTTTATGACTTTTTATGCTAGCTATATGACAAAATTGGCAAAATCTTCTTTGCTTGTTTTCCTGAACAGAAATGTCAGCAATAACCATTGGAAAGAATTCCAATTTGAAGGGGATAGGAGCAAGGCAAGTTTGTTTATCCTGTTGTATTATAGTTCTCTTTGTTTCAGGAATAGAAGAAATAGAGATTTTCTTAGTGGGTACAAGGATGATAATTAGAGTCCAAGATTTACTTTCAAATTTGAAATTTAATTACATCTCTTAAAATTATGTACCCTGCTTGTCCTCTAGTCAATTTACAGGCTTAGATTTGATGTTCTTTATTTCCATTGTGTCCTCTTCCTTCTCCAATATATTAAGATTCAGTGACTAGAAAAATTACTCTTGGAATTTACAGAGGTCTTCGTATTATTTTTAGGTTTTCAAATTCTGTCACAAATTTCAGGGTCCAGTGTTAGCCCAGACCATAAATTATTTCTTTGGACCAGACCCCAGCATAAACTCTCTCTCTCTCTCTGGATGGGAGTGGATAATAAAGTGGGAATAAAGATACGTGGCTTTATTGGGAGGGAGATTCTCAGTGGTCTCTCATGAAATCCTGAGCTCACATTCTGAAGAATTCCTCCTCCTTTATTCTCCAAACAGCCTTATATATCCGAACATAAACTGAGGGGTAAATACATTAGCATTTTGTCTCCTAGGCAACCAGGTGAATGGCTTTTAGTCATGTCCACAGCTACCTGTGTGCTCTGTATGCCAGCTGGCACATAAGCTTGAATCAGCTACTCTATCAGGCATCCTCCAAATTACAAAGAAAGGAGCAAATCAACATTCTGACCCTTTGTTAAGGCAGCGACACCCTGCCTGGAAGGCTACATGACCACCTCAGGTGGGGCCTATGGCTTTAGAGCCTGGCTGCCACACCATATAGAAATATGGGCCTACACACAAAACGAGGTAGAATAACCAGACAAAACTCTCCAAACACGCACATGATGACATTACAAATCATATCATCAACCACTTCAGTTACTATACACATTAATTATATGATACATATTATTTTTAAGGGCACATATTATATCCAATAAAGAAGACCATATTCTGGTCTACCAGACAAATGTCAATACATTTAATGTGTTCTCTAATAGCAAAGGATTTAAATAGAGTATAATAGTAATGCGATATCTGGAGAGATTTTGATATTTTGATATTATGTGGTGATATTTTGTTTGTGCTCTAACAAAATTTGCCTCAAATATTGGAGGGAGGAGCTAAACACTAGTTAACCATAGAGGCCAGGCAGTGGTGACACACACCTTTATTCCTAGCACTTGGGAGGAGGAAGCAGGAAGATCAGGAGTTCAAGGCCATTCTTGAACCAGTCTAAAAGAAAAACAGATCCAGACAGTGGTGGCACACACCTTTGATTCCAGCATGTGGGCACTTGGAATCTCACTGGGAAGCAAGCTTTAAATCCCAGTACTAGGGACAAGGAGACAGGAATATATGGTGGATGGAGACAGGATTTCCAACCCATGTGGGATGTGGGATGAGGATTCCTAGACAAAGAGTCTTGCCCCGTTGGTCTGAGAATTTGGTAGAGGTAAGAAGTCTCCGTAGTGGCTCCATTACTTCTCTGATCTTTCATCATTTACCCCAATATCTGATTCCAGGTTTTATAATATTAAGACTAATTAGAATTTGTGCTACAATATTAATTACCGCTAACATATGTGTATATTAAAGAAAAAATTGATAAAAATATTTTGAACTGAACAATTCATGTTGAGTATACAATAAAGTGAATCTCAAACACAGTGAAGCTATACCAAATAAAACTACATGCCAATATTTTTTATGATTATGGATACAAGTATTGGAAAAGTTAATGTAGCAATTTATAAAAAAAGGATGGTACATTGCAGCTGAATAATTCATTCAGGAACTGGACACTACTTTAAGATTTTCCAAATAAATCAGTATAGCATATTATGAAATCAAATTTAAAAAAAAAACACAGAATAAGAAAAAAATGACCAAAATGCAGCATCTACCTTCAACTAAAGTCTTTCAGAAAATTATACTCTATTTGATAAAGACCATCTAATAATCACACAATGGTGAGTTTGTGACTATTTCACCAGAAGAATGAAAGACAAAAGTGCCACATTAAATGGTCACTATGTAGTGGTTTCCTGGAGATTCTAGTACTTGTAAAATGAGGTAAAACAAGTAAATATAAAAATCACTAAAAAGGAAAAGGTATGCTGGTCTCCAATGATACATTGCATATCATAAAATATATACTATGCCAATTTTACTCAATCTTCAAGCATAGGTAATCGTAAGTACCTCTCAACATGATAAAATTGAATAGATGAATTTTGCCAGATATGAGGATATAAGATCAAAGTGAACATAAAATTAAATATGACAATTTATATCATCTGCAGTTAAAAGAAAGATTTCTAAGAATTTATTTGGAGACTATATAAAATAATTAATCTGAAACATGACAAAATATTAATAATAGACATTATAGGTAATCTTAAAAAATGGAATTATATACCATACATATTTCTTCTATATTTCTTCTTCTATAATCTGTAACTACTGCTCAATATTAGTTTTAGAAGGCATATTTGAAAACATAATTATTCCAATTTAAAGTCACAAAAACATCAAGACAAACTTTGAAAATTTTCCTTTTATTTTCTACAGCCAAATATGTGAATAATAAACAAAGGACAAGCTTTATACAAAGACATTTAACTATTTCTGTGATTGATTCATTAGCTACCAAAAATATTTAGTACCCACAGTATACAAAATTATAATTATACCCTTAGAATTTTACTTTTCCTTCTCCTTTGTATCCACTTTTATCCTAAGAAATAGAATGCAGCAAACTCAGCATTATAATTAATAAAAACTTTTACTGATTCTTAAATGAAGAGTATTGTGTCTCAGTGATGTATTGTAGAAGAGAGAACAACAGATGGATTGGACATTGCAGCACAAAAAGCTACAACATAAAGCTGGAGGAGACAGAAAACTACTAATGATACCTCTGAAGACAGTAATCCCTACTTCAAAATTTTATGCAAATCCAATATCTGATATAAGGAAAGAGAAAATTTGAACCTCTGTATCCAAAAGAGGAAAATTTCCAGAAAATCCTCCTTAAACATCAGTCTTCTTAAAAGTCAGTGTATCAGTACAATCATTAAGAAAGAAGTGCTAGGAGAAGAAAGACTCTTATATATACTTTTATTTATCTCCATTATTATTGGATCTTTTCAAAGACCAGGAAGATACACACAGGAAGCAAAGTAAAATGCTATCTTAGGATTCTTTTCTATTTATAACTGTGATCTTAAGAAATAATTAATTTTGAATGAATACATTTTTATCTTTTGACATTTATGCAATGACTTTTAGGTAAGTGTCAATTTTAGAAGACAAAACTCACTCTGTTATCCTGCTACCTAAATCTGAAGGAGATGAATGCATACTGTGAAATAAAACACAAGAACCTAAATATTTAATCGCATTGCATTTATAATAACCTTTCTAACCCTTTCATTTAAGATGGACTGAAACTTCAGTGTTTTAATGTCCTGAATGCAACTCTCATTTCATTTTAATTGTGTTGATATGACTTGGTGTTAAATAAAGTAGAATATATTAATGTAAGCAGTTTGGTGAATGAGATTCTAAATTTCAAAAATAGAAATGATCATCTGTAAGAATTATCTGATACTTTGCTATGAGTATCTCAGGTCAATGATAGTTCCCCATCTTTAAGAAAGAAAAATAATCTTAAAATCCAAGATTTTGTTGTTATATAGAAAGAAATTACTAATATACCCATAGCAGAGTATTATTTTCAAGAATGAAACAAGATATATGCAAGCTCAATCCAGAGTAGTGGAGATGGAGAATGGAATTGAGCACTAAGTCCCATCCCTAGCCAAGAAGTTATGGGCAATTGATAGCTACTGGTTTGAGTGGAACCCCTGGAAAATGGACCAGGTTTTGGCGGAAGGTCACACAGACAAAAATACATAGGTATCACAAATTAGATTAAAAGAAAAAGACACCAAGTTCTAAATTGAGTGGGTAAGGAAGTGGGGATGGATCTGAGAGGAGTTGGGAGAGAGGGTGAATGTGACCCAAACCCATTGTACAAAATTCTCAGTGAATCAATAAAGAGACTTGAGAGTTTGCATCATGTTTAAGCCCACATACTCTTCTGGCAGAGGACCTAGGTTCACTTCGCAGAACCCACATGGCTTACCAAAAGCCTCTGGAAATCCCTTTCCAGGGAGATTTGATGCTGTCCCCTGGCCTTAGCAAGCACCATGCAAGCAGGCACTGCACTTTCATGCGCTCAAGCAAAACCTACATATAAAATAACATTTTAAATAACTTTATTGTAAAAGACTAATAAATATTTGAAAGAAAAAGAAGATATGTTATTCACTCCCAGGTCTGATTGTTCTTCGCTCAGGAAGACAGATAGAAATAATCCTGATTCACGTGTTTCACCGTGGAATTTTCTACTCACAGAAGAAAAGAAAGTCGTCAGCCAAACTTTCTCAGCTACACTGCCCAGAGCTTTAGCATGTAGGCCAAGGCAGAGCAAAACAAACTCTTCTATGGACAGCAACTGTTTTGAATTTTATAGTCTTTNTATATATTGAAATTACTGATATTCTTCCAGAAAAGAAATTGTGGTCTAAAAGAGTATATGCATTTAGAATATGATAGAAGTAGTCAAATTTTGTTCTAGAGTCTGTTTCTAGGAGCTTGGTCGTACCTCAACTTGATGTACCATGCTTTGCTAAGTCCATGGGAGGCCTACCCCTTCCTCAATGAAGAAGTATTAGGACTGGATAGGAAGGGGAGTAGATAAGTGAATGGGGAAGGAAGAGGGGAGGGAGAACAACCTGTGGTCAGTATGTAAACTAACTGAAAAATGTTAATTTATAAAATAAAATTTCAAAAAAGAGGCTGTGTTGCGTATATGTCTTTCAGAATGTATGTGTTCATTTCTTTTCTACACATTTCCCCAACAATCCAATATATTAAACTCTGCCTACTCCTTAGACTTTATCTAATGTATAGGTAAAATAAAATTTTAGTATCTTATTGTTATTATTATTCATTCTGCCTTAATTCTTTGCTAAAGTAATTTTTCATATGTTTGGGTAGTTATTTTTCTGAATTGTCATGCTCTAGGGTTTTTTTTTGGTGTGCTATTTTTTCCTCATTGATTTTAAATAGATTTTGTATAGTATTAGAATTTAGTGTTAGCATTAGAATTCAATATTCTTTTTAGAATGATGTATAATATCTATCCATACCTTCTGGCAAATAAATAAATCTGATCAAAATACTTTTTAAAAATCAGTTTAAAAGAAGCCAAATTTTTGATAAAATCCAGCTAACATTAAACTAGATACTTTCATAGCTGGAGCAGAAGTTGATAGTCATTGAACATCCGTTTAGTGTGAAAAATCACATATATTTCCTGCATCAATTTTGCAGCAATAAAATGAAGTGTTTCTTTTTATTCACTGACTTTTTACATGATATAATTTTTATTCACCAATTTTTACATGTTAAAAAACAGCCCAATAATTGGGGCAAATTTCTTAGTAAGCAAGTGGCAGAAAAGTTGTCTAATTTTATGGCTCACTGTGTCTATCTATATACTAGCAAACATCATAAATATCATACCTTTGAATAAATTCTATGAATTTCCTGTTGGTCCTTTGAGGTTCTTTAAAACATTGGATTTGAATACTAGCATAATGCTTCTAAGCATGAAGAACCTGGTGTAGGCACAATGGACAGGAAATATGAATTTCACCTCAGATAATCTATACTTATTAAAAGTTAGCTTGGCATTTCTAATGTCAGCACAAAACAGATTTCTAAATTTAAGTTACAGTGACTGTATTTAGTTCAGATAATCTAGCAGAGGTAAATAGAGTAGTTTATACATACATGAATGACTGCTATAATAATTGTAATATTTAAAAGAAATTTCAATTTTGCACTTTGATAAAGTTGTTCAAATATAACAACAGCTATGCATATCAAATTTAATGGTGAAGGTAACTGATTGAATAGGACAGTTTTGTAGCATTTAACTCAATAGTTAATATTGCTTTCTAAAGTGTTTATATTACATTCAGTTTTCAGCATTTAAGAAATGAGTTTCACTGTAGCACTTTTATACTTATGCTTTTTCAATTAAATTTATTTTACATACTAACCCCAGATTCCCTTCCCTTCTCTCCTCCCATTCTCTCTACCCACCTCCTTTCAATGCCCCCCACCCTTGTCCTGCATCCACTCCTCAGAAAGGGTTAGGCCTCCTATGTGGAGTCAAGAAAATATGGCATATCAAGTTGAGGCAGGACCATGCTCTTCCCCTTGCATCAAGGCTGAGTGAGGCATCCCACTATAGGGAGTGGGTACCAAAAAAACCCTCATGTACCAAGGACAGATCCTGGTCCCAATGCTTGGAGCCCCACAAACAGACCAAGCTACATCACTGTCACCCACATGCAGAGGACCTAGGTTCGTCCCATGCATGATCCCTAGCTCTTGGTCTTGAGACCGTGAACTCCATGGATCAGCTGTCTCTGTGGATTTCCCTGTCGTGATCCTGACACCTCTTGCTCATATAATCTCTCCTCCCTCTCTTAAACTGGGCTCCAGGAGCTTGGCCCAGAGTTTTTATGCATCTCTCCACTGGCTTACATCATTTACTGGACAGAGTATCTTTGACGACAATTAGGGTAGTCATCAATCTGATTACAGAAGGCCAGTTCAGGAACACTCTCTACTATTGCTAGAAGTTTAATTTGTGCTCATCTTTGTGGATTCCTGGGAGTTTCCCTGGAACTACATGTCTCCCTAACACCAAAATGGCCCCTCTATCAAGATATCTCTCTCATTGCTCTCCCTCACCAGCCCTTGCCCAACTGGACCATCCCTATCCCTCATGTTCCCATCCCTCTCCTATACTTCACCCCAGTTTACCCAAGATACCTTACCTATTTCACCTTTCCAGAGTGAACCTTGTATCTCTCTTAGGGTCATTCTTTTTACCTAGCTTGTCTGAAACTGGGGATTGTAGTCTGGTTATTCTTTGCTTTACATCTAATATCCACTTTACCATGTTTGTCTTTCTGAGTCTGGGTTACCTCACTCAAGATAATTTTTTCTTGTTCCATCCATTTGCCTGCAAATTTCATGACGCCATTTTTTCTTACCACTAAGTTGTACTGCATTGTGTAAATGTCCCATAATTTCTTTTCCCTTCTTCAGTTGAGAGACATCTAGATTGTTTCCAGGTTCTTGCTATTACAAATAATGCTGCTATGAACATAGTTGAGCAAGTGTCATCATGTTATGACTGAGCATTCTTTGGATATATGATCAAGTGTGGTTTCACTGGGTCATAAGATACATTATCTCCCAATTTTATGAGAAATTACCATACTTATTTCCAAAGTGGCTGTAAAAGTTTGTATTCCCTGGCTGGAGAGATGGCTCATAGGTTAAGAGCCCTGGCTGCTCTTCCAGAGGTCCTGAGTTCAATTCCCAGCAAC
>LOEQ01008237.1:15203-35284 GCA_001685075.1 Bramus lutescens
TTTTTTTTTATCTTAACCACTCTGACAGGTGTAAGATGGTATCCTATATTCATTTTGATTTGCATTTCCTTGATGAGTAAGGATGTTAATTAATTCCTTAAATATCTTTTGGCCATTTCAGATTTCTTTTGTTAAGAATTCTCTGTTTAGGTCTGTACCCCATTTTTCATTGGATTATTTGATATTTTGATATCTAATTTCTTGAGTTCTTTTTCCCCCCTCACTTGGAAAAGCAGCAGATAAAGAAGGCTGGAGTTTTACTCTAAACTGTCCTCTCTCCAAAGCTTATTGAACATTTCAGTAAATATTGTTCAAGATAAAGTGTCAGTACTTTTGAGTTCTTTAATTTTTAATTCTTTATATATTTTGGATATCAGTCTTCTGTCAGATGTGGGATTGTTTTATTCCCACTCTGTAGACTGCAGTTTTGTCTTAATGACTGTGTCATTTGCTTTACAGAAGTTTTTCATTTTTAGATGGTCCCATTTTTGTTCATCTCAGTGTGGTAATTATAGATAGAGGTGTTGGTTCTTGTGATATCTTTGTTGGATGGGTCTTTTGTTCCTTTATTATCTATTTTCTTTATGTTCTTTTGCACTGAATGTTCAGGGATTACGGTGAATGACTGGTTGTCAGGTACAATAGGGTTGTCTCACTTGAAGTTTGGGAGGGGTGTTGGGTACCTAGATCCAGGTTATCATCCAATTCTGGCTGGTGTGTGCTGTACTTGTGCCTATGGGGTCTGTTCTTCCCACTGGTATGGGTTATGCATGTGGTAATGGAGTCTGTTATTTAAACTGGCTTAGGCTTTGTCTGTTCCTGTTTTTCCAACTGGTATGGGTGTTGCTTGTGCCTATAGGGTCTGGGGATGATGCTTAAGTGGGTTATTCATGTGGAGGCTTTTCTTCCAATTTGTTCTGGTAGTGCTTTTGCCTCTCCTCTAGGGGCTGCTCTTCTTCTATTTGGTGAATATGGTACTTGTTCCTGTAGGCATTTTCCCTCAAATCAGTGGAAGTGGTTCCTGTGTCTCTGGGGGACTCTGATGCCATGCGAGGGGGTGGTTTGCTTGGGGGTGAGGACNTAGGACTTGTAGGTTACAAAGTCCAATGGGTGGCAGCAGTGGTAGAGTGGCCTGCACACAGGAGGTGGGATTTTTTTTCCTTTTTCATTATTTGCTACACTGGGAATCAGGCATACACAAGCACTTTACCACTAAGGAACACCCCATCCCTTGAAAGTTTTAAGTTTGTTAATTTCATTTTACTTATTTTTGTCACTTATGATTTGAACATCATGTTAAAAAAAACATATCTCAGACTAATGATGAGAAGCCTGTTATCTGTTTATTTCTAGTGTCCTAAGAGTGCCATTGGATTTCTTCACCCATTTTCACTTAGTTTCTTTTTGTGCCTCTGACTAACTTCTAATGACTTATCTCAGTGTTTATTGATTTCCTTCTTCTGCTCGACCAAGCCTTACTCAAACTCTCTTTTAATTCCTTTCTTAAAGTTCAGTAATTTATTGTGTACTATTATTAAGAATTTTTCCTTGATTCTAAATGATTGATTTCTCTTGCTGAATTTCTATTTTTTTAGATTTATTATTATTATTATTAAAACTTCCATTTCCTCCCCTCCTCCCAATTCCCTCCCCCTCCCCCTCTATTTTGTTCATACATGATTTCCTCTTGCTGTTTAGCTGTCTCTGTTGTCCTGTTGTTCGCTGAACTTTAAAGAGTTCTTGAGACCAATGAGATGGTCTGTAAGCATAAGTTCTTTACATGCAAGTCTAATTATCTTGATTTTGATTATTGTAGAAATGAGAGAACCAACTTCTAAAAGTTGTCCTCATCATCACATGTGTTCACCTGTATATACACACACACTATACACACAATAATAATATATTTAAATTAAAAAAGAAATGAGTCATCCTCTTCAATATTAATGAATCCTGAGATTTAGTTTGCTTGCCCTGAATTATTTTTCTTTTTAAAACTCAAATATAATTATCATTGAACTTCACATATAAATACATTCACAAATGCACACACATGAGGAAGGAAACTATTATGAATTATTTTTTAGACAGTCCACACATTTCTACTTATATAGAATCCAATTAGAGCCATGCTCTTTTATTACATTGGCTGTGTTTCCCTCTACCTCATGTCATATTAACTATGGTAAAGTCTTGAATGATCCCAGTGCCTATAGGCATATTGATTTAGGAGTTTCCTTTTCTAATTGTTACAGACTTTCCTTGGTAAAAAAGTCATTCACTAGTCAGTCTGTTCAGAGTTTCCAAGTGGTGTGACTAGGGGCAGTAAGAAAAGGCTTGCTAGTAGAGTCCTTAGATAGGATAACCTTCTGTCTCAGTCTATGGCTGGAGAAGTCTGGTACCAAAAGCCACAGGGGAAAAAAAAAACAACTGTGGAATATGAGTCTGTGGTTGTCAGCCTCAATCTGAATTATTCAAGATGTTACCATAGTTAATATGACACCAAGATCTACTGAGTTGCATTTGACAACTGGGTCTGTTGGGAAAGTTCTAGACTTTAAGTCTTCACATAGTTGTTACAAGCATGTTTTCATAGGTGCCTACATTTGCCTGGATCTACTGGTGACATATGGCAATGACACAAAGTTGTGCGTAGTGGACCATGTGTATTGGCTAGCCAGGGGACAAACTACAGTGAACAATCTCATCTTGGGGTGGATCTAGAGTCTTGGGCTACTGGACCATCTTAGAGCTTGGGGCTGTAGGGGATGACCTGGTGCTGGTCTGCAGCAGTGTTAGGTACCTACTTTGCTCTCTGTCCCATGAGAAAGATGCCTCTGTGCTGACCAGTGATAGAAGATAGAGAATTTACAATGTAATCAATTGTTCCTACTATCTCCTTCCATGCATCTTTTACTTTTCCATGTTTCACTCATACATAGTAATATCTCACCTAGAATTTGGCTCTTATGAAGGTATGCTTCAGTGTATGTAACTATTTTAATTGAACCATCTTTCTGGCATTATTCTTAAAGTTCTCCATTTAACAGAATCATGTCAGCAGTGCATTTACAACATTTTGTGAAGCTTTGGAGCATATCAAAGCCTAAAACTCTTTATGTAATGCCTGTGCTATCACAGCTTATGAATATATAATTAAACATTGGTAACTACAACAGTATTTGTATCAGTCCTGGGGGAAATCTGCTATTCTTTCCATAGAAAGACAACATTATGTCATTTACCCAAAGAAAAGAAGGTTGTTATTCCCACACTAAATTCTAATCATGTTGTAAGGCCATTCCATTATTACCCTCGCAACAAAAAGGGTTATCCCACTTTTCTGTTCCTGCTGCTATTAATTCGAGCCTTGTACAAATTATATAAATATGAGACATGTATATTTCTGTCATGTTTCACTTCTAAATAATAAACTATTGAAAGAATGGGTGGTTTAGTACTCCATGTGCTACTTTTCCCTCTCTTCTGTGCTCAGTGTTTCTCATTTAGATGCTATTTGTCTTTCCTGCTGAACGTATAAGTAGTTTGCCATGCCCTTCTGAGTAGTCCAGCTATGATGGTGCTAAAATCAAAATCCGAAGGTCAATGTCAGTAACCAAGATGATGAAAGATTATGTGTTTAGCCATTGACACCACAGGTACATGGAAGTAAACATAAACTATCAATGAGAGATGGCAATTTTCTAAGGTAGCATCAGTTATGCCATTTTCCAGAAAACCCGTCTGGATCCATTTTTTTCTGAACAGTTAGTGCCCTGTAAAACTGGCATATTTTATAATGAGTGGGCACAATGCCTTACAAGCATATGGACAAGAAAGTAGATAAGCCAAGCATGTGTAACAAGTAATTTGTTTAATAAGCCTAGATTTGTGCCAGAATTTATAATACAATTGCCTTCTACTAGTTCACACATGCAAATAAAATGAATGGTAGTATAAAACTTCAAAATTAAAGTTTAAACTCAAAGGATATTAAAGTTTACGGAAGAGTACCCTTGTGTGTGTGTGTATTTTAAAGTAATAATATAGAAGCATTTATCTGTGAGTGCCAACTGAAATAATAGAGGAGGGAATTTCTTATTTTTACATATTAAACAATTTTTCTTCAATTTTGTATCTAGTCAATACCTCATGCATATTTGAAATCCATATTTAAGTGAACCATTATAGTAAATTTCAGTTTCTTCCACTAAGTTCTTGAAGAGAAGAAGTATTTGTTTTTGTAAAATTATTCAGCATGCAACCTGAGCTATAAACAAGAAAATTTCTTTGAAATGTGTTGATATAGGGGCCTGAAAAACTGAGAATTCTAAGATTATAGTGTCTTATTTTCAAACCACTTGTAAACTCTCTCTCTCTCTCTCTCTCTCTCTCTCTGTCTCTCTCTCTCTGTGTATGTGTTTGTCTTTTTCTATGTCACCCTCTTTCCGTGTCTCTCTCTCTATCTCTCTGTCTCTCTCACACACACCAATTTAATTAATTTATTACTTAAATAAATTATAATTTGTCTTTTCTGGTCCACGTGAACTCAAATAAATGGTTTATGCTAACTGCGTACTCTACAATTTATTATTTTGTTATGGCTCTAAATTGGGTTTAATGGTGAAAAAGAGTAACAGGCACCATTTGCATGGTGTATATAAAGATAACAGGGACAACATCTTATCCTATGCTCTCCATAAGTATTCCAACTGAAGGAATAGACTTTAAAATACTTCATTAACATGTCATTTGCATATAGCACAAACCCATAAAAAATTGAACTGGTAGCACAAGAATGATTTTGGCATTTATTTAAACTATATTGGTCTGTAATTTTTTAGAGAATAATATATTAAGTGATATATTTCCAAGATCTATTCTAGCATGTTACCATGATAATGAGAATTTAAATTATAAAATATCCATTAACTCACTGCTCCTAATAGAACAATATAGTAATTTCTCCTAATCATTTAGCTAGCAAAGATTACTTTATTACATATTTTGATAGATTTTATTATCGTCCAACATTTTCTATAACTGTTTATTTTGATTATTCAAGAAACCTGAGCATCTTAAGAGTTCTAATATTATTGGATCAAATTTCTTTTGCAGAATTAAACACTGGACAAAGCATAATAAAACTTCTGTACCTCTGAGGCAATGTGAGTTGCACATCTTAAATTAAGGATGTGAAGGGTAGGGATCAAAATATTTTTTTCAATTGTGTAGATGCTGCAGTTCAAAACCATGATGCTAAAAGTACCATAAGTCTGTGTGATTCCAAAGTATCTTCTTTAAAGGCTGTACATTTAATGCTTAATTTTCACTAGGTATTGCAGGTATTGATGTTGAATAAAATTTCTATCTTTTATCAAATGTCATAGCTCATATCTTTAGTCCTAGCTCTCAAGAGGCAGAAGAAAGTGAAACTGGTGAGTTAAACACAAGTCTTGTTTATGTAGAGAGGTTCAGGCTTAGAAAGATAAGCAAAAAAGAAAGGAAAATGAAAGAAAGGAAAACAAACAGCTGTTACCTCAAAGAGGATAAAAAATAATTTATTCTGGGGCCAATATGAGTGACCATTGTCTAAGAATGCAGATTCTGAGTGCCTATATACCATGTTCCAACAAGATAAGAATTTCAGAAGGTTTTTATGGTTACAAAATAAAAAAATCCTCATAACTCAGCATGTTCTTCAAACACTGCTAGATACATCAGTTACATAGGCTAAACCAAAAGAAAAGAATAATAAAACTGGTATTAGCCTCAGATTCTATCAAATGACATTTTAGCTTTTGGGTTTTTGGAACCTAGTGGTTTATTTGGTCAATAATTCCTAAAGTATTTGGCACGACAATCAAAAGGACATTAGGTTAAAAATAGGAGTGAACAATAAATAGCTTCTGAAAAAGTGAAATTCAGAACAAGATAAGCTGTAATTAATCTCTGAACTTGCAAAAGTCTAACTTCTCAACAATCATTTAAATTAGAATGATCCTTGTAGAAGCTTCAATGTGAGGCGCAGTTTCTTTGTAGGAACTTTTGGCTCAAACTCGGTACCTAAAGTACTGAGATCTCAAACAACTTGATGCCATGCCATACCCACTGTGCTGTAGTTCCACAAATGAATGTGGTTCCGGGAGAGTAGTAAGACCTCTGTGGAGAAGAACGAACATGCTTCTTTAAATGCATTAGACTTATTACTGAAATATTCCTTTCTGGCATTCTTCAAAATCTAAGTGTTCTCAGTATCTTTGATCTCTTTACCTTCTTTCTATTCCCTCTCCATGCTCGGTTTAGTAGACTGCCAACATTTCCTTATCTTCCAAATATTCCCAACTTTCCTGCTTTCTCCTTTCACTGTATCCACCAGTCAAGAAGCCTGTCTTGCTAGGGCTACCACATCTACTAACTTTGGTTGTCATTTACATGTTATCTGAGTTTCACTATAACTAATTGTTTCAATAAATAACTTCTAGTCACTTGTGGCTGCCATATATGCTCTACCATAGAATTATACATATCTTTTGGTTACTTGACATGAGAGAAAATTCACATCTTCATACCATCTGCAGCCAAATGAGTGGATTTACAGTCTCAAACATAAATGAAGAAATAATAGACCAAATAACTTTCCCTCATCAACTTTTTTATTCTCCATTTTCCTCAAATTACTATTTATAAATCTAGTTTTGGTCCCTTTTGTCAGACAAACTTTTTTTCCTTGGTGAGAAAATACAAGAGTATATGAGCAAGGGAGGTTGAGATCATGATGGAGAAATCTACAGAGACAGCTGAACCAACCTTGTGGAAACTCCTGAAAACCAGACTAAAAGTTGTGGGGCCCCCATGGGACTAAACTAGACACTCCATATGTGGGAGACAGTGGTGAAGGTGGGACTATATGAGGGGACCCTTGCAATAGGACCAAGCTCTATCCCTGGTACATGAACTGGCTTATTGGAGCCCATTCCCCATGATGGGATGCCATGTTCAGCCTCAATGCAAGGGGGAGGGGCTTGGTCCTGCCCCAATTTAATGGGTCAGACTTTGTTGATTCTCCATTGGAGTCCTTAACTGTTGGGAGGAGGTGATGGCAGGTTGGCTGGGAGAAGTGAAGGGGGAAGGGGGGAGAGGGAAGGGGAAGGGAGGAGAGGAGGGACAACTGTGGTTGGAATGTAAAATGATTTTTAAATTAATTTTTAAGATAAAAAAGATAATACAAGAAATACCCACTCTTAAAGTGCTACCATTGGTTAGTTTTTCATCATCGCATTGTAAAATCAAAACAGTGTTTTTATTGCCACTATCACTTTCAGCACCCTAACACTTTTATTCTCATTCCGTAGCCTTAAGTCTCTTCTAGACTGACTTTTCCCAATTATCATTTTTATATTCCCAAGACTCTTCTCATGTTAAAACAAGGAAACAAGCAAACACCACTTCACACTCTATGTAGCTCATGGGAACTAGAACCTAACTTCACCCATAGGTTATCTAGTCTCACAGTCTTCACTACATTTCCTCTGATGTTACTTAGCCCCATTAGCCCATTTTCAGCCAATTTTCTAAAATTACTTTTGCAATAGTAATCTATAAATTCTTTGTGGTATGTGTAATACATAGCTCTTCCTTTGTCTCTCCCATATCTGGCTGCTACAGATGCATATTCTGATTGCTCCCTCTTTTTCATTTTGCCTTCTTCAGATTTTTTGAATCCCATCCTCCTGGCATTTTGTTTTATTTTTCTTAATTTTTTTTGTTTTTTCTTTCTTTAACCATTTAATCACTTTCTCTAAGATGCTTGATTCCATTTTCACATATTAAATGCTTTAATTATAAAGCTTCCTCTAAGTCCTTTTTTTTCATTCTTCATACTTTCTGGGCTACTTCACCAACATATACACATTTAATATACTAATAAGGCTGGTACTAACTCTAGCCTACATCTTTGTCCTTGGTTATTAAGGTAAATAACAGATTTCTCTGCTGGATAGTCTGATGGTTTAAATAAGAATGGCCCCCACAGGCCAATTTATTTGAATGCTTAGTCATCTGGGAGTGACACTGTTTGATAAGGATTGGGAGGTGTGGCTTTACTAGAGGAAGTGTGCCACTGGGATGGGCTTTGAGTATTCAAAAAGCCTACCCCAGTCCCAACTTCTCTCTCTGCCTGTGGATCAGAATGAAAACCTCTCAGCAACTTCTGTAGAACCATGCTGTACTACCTGCCACCAAGTTCCATACCATGAAGATAATGGACTAAGCCTCTGAAACTGTAAGCAAGCCCCCAATTAACTGCTTTCTTTTATAAGAGTTGCCTTGGTCATGGTGTTTCTGTACAGCAATAGAACAATGAATACAAATAGATAAGTTCTATCTCTAGAGACAGTAACACTTAATATGCTCAAATTAAATTCTTGAACTTTTAATCTCCTTAATCATCATAACACAATGAATAGTATTTTAAGCCACCTGGAAGTCTCCCTTATTATGTCTCCACAAATTCACCAAGTAGTAACTTTCCTGCTTAATGTCTACAAAATCAGTCCCCTTATTTGTTGGTATCATTGATACTTTGTTTCTTTATTTTCTTTCAGACTGAATTATCCCAACACTGGGTGTCACTGTTGAACACAATTAATCCTGCCACCCCCACCTCCACTCTTAGGTGAGACAGGTATTTTATATCAATGTTTTAATACACCCATCTAAAATCCTTTAACCTGCCATGGTTGCTATCTTGTTAAAGCTTCTGTTGTTCCTTCAATAATAATAACCACTATTTCAGTTCCCCTTTTTCAAGTTAATGCTATGCCATCCATAGCTCATATTTTCTGAGATGCCCATTATGAATCTCAGATAATATTTTTGATGTATCTCTTAGATTCTCTGTGGTGTTTATTGAAGGGAGGGACAAATGAAGTCCTGAGCAAATAAAGTTACGACTATGTACTATTTGACATGAGCCAGCTATGTCAAGAGCAAAGGACCTATAGGAAATTGGCAAAGCCTTTGTTATGGGTCAGGCTCACAAAGGTAAAGCCTTGCTCTGGTCAGAGTACAAATATTGACAGTGTGTTCAAGTCCAAGTATTTATAAATGATTGACCAGTTTCTGAAAAAATCTAGCAACTGCAGCTTCTTGTCTCCAGATGTTTACAGTCTGAGACTGGTTACCTACAGAAACCTACTAGCTAGACCACCTGACTCTTTCTCCTCCTATGATATGTGTAATAAACTTGATGAAGTTTCTGACCGTCAAATAGTTGTTGCAACTCAATCAGAGTATTAAAAGCTCTCCTGAATCTAGCTTTTCTCTTTGTTGTTTGTCTGTCCTTCATTCCTTCGCAGTTCCTAGGCAGAGTTGCAGAATCAAGCCATTCCAGACTTGGCTATTTATTTTATTTATGCTACTCAAAATAAGGATTGTTATTCATCTACCCAACTGCTTAATTTTCTGGTTCCTTCTCCCAGGTCTGATCGTATAAAAATTGTCCTCTGATTGCCTTGCCAGCATTTTCTCTCACCATGCATTTGGTTAGTGCTCTGTGTTCTAATTATTTTGATTTCTTCCATTACTTCTCAACCATGCCTGAATCTTTGCCCTCACACCATCAGAGAATCCTAACCTTTCAGAATTGCACTGAAGATGATGTTTGTTCCATTTTTCAGAGCTTAATGTTTGAATTCTTTGATTAATGTGTATGGGTGCCACGAAACTTTACATTTCAAGAAATCTCTAGTGCCCACAAATAAAATTGTTTACTTATTGCATAACTAAATATGTGATGTCACATCTGCAGAAAACTGATGTTAGAAACAGATAGTCTCAAATAAGGATCGAGCATAAATGCCTTCATGCAGATGAACATATCACTTTAAGAAAATGCCTATATTTCTGCGGGAATTATGCATGAAGCAGAATCACTCTTTGAAAGATTTATTTTTATTTTATATGTATGAGTGTTTCACCCACATGTATGTTTATGCATCATGTGTACCTGGTGACCATGGATGCCATGGTGGCCATTGTGACCCCTGGAAATGAAACTACATGCTGTTGTAAACCATAATGAGGATGCTGGATGATAAACCCTAGTCCTCTACAAAAAAAGTAAGTGCCCTTAAGCCCTCAATCCTTCATGATGAAAACATTTTAATAAATGTACACAAGAATACAAGAGAATCCTTATGATATGCTGCTTAGAGAAGTTAGAACTAGGTAAGGCATCGAAGTGTGCTTTCTTATTTTTAAAGTGACAATCATGCTAGTAGCTTATAGGGGAGTTGTGGAGATAAATGGTTACTTAGCATAAGACATGTAATTAGGTAAGCAATCAGTAATTGTTATGCACACAATTTCCTTCAATGAATAGTAATTGTACTGAATTGAGCAACATAATATAACACTCAAGGTAAGTGAAAAAGAAGCTCAAAATTATAAACAGTACAGAATATAAACTCCAACACTGGAATATGGATTTCATTTTGCGTGTTACTCAGGCAGGTAAACATGGAGAAAGTCCAGTTACCTGGGGTATCACTTCTTGAAAAACAGTTATTTTATGCTCTGTCCTGGCAGGGTAGCAGCCAGCACCCACTCTCCTATGTGTAGGACCATTTTCAGTCATATATAAGTGTATGGAAACAGCATGTGTAACTATCTATTCAGAAATGTTTGTAGCTCTGTATTGCTTTATTAATCTACTGCTACTGAAACAACTTCACTGTATTCCAAGTCTTGTGCTCTCAAAGGAATTACATTAAGGGATGGATGAGCTTGAAGAAGTACTAAGGTCATGGAAACTCTACCCTTGAGAAATGGGCTAAAGTTCTTTAAAACAAAGATCTCTGTAGTATTTGGGTTACCCTGCTCTTCTACCTTCTCCCATGTGAAGATATAATGATCCTCTTTCCCAGATTTCCCATTAACAAGAAAGCACCTTCATCAGGTTATTGAACCTCTTGGTCCCTTAAGTCTTGGACTCAGTCTCTGAACTGTGAGAAAATCCACTGCTGTTCTTTATAAATCACCTGTTTTCAAGTTTTCTGTCATTCAAGGCAAAACAAAGCAAGCAACGTTCTCACCCTGTAGATATAACATCACAGTATCATTAAAATGCCTTGTTTTACTTGCCAGAGCTCACCTTAACTTCCTACTAAGAGCAAGTGTACTTGAGTATGAAAATGATGGGCAAAAAGTTGGAAGAGATTTGTGTTATTCCTTCCTCCTTTTTAGGAAGACTCATTTCCTTAATGTGAATACATACTCTAAACCCATCTTTCTCACCTCTAATGAGTAGAAAGGATAGTTTGTTCTTTCCATTAATGTGACTTGTGAGAAATGGTTCTCTAAGTGTCTTGATCCAAAGGGAGGTGTAAGTTTGCAATTCCCACTTGCTCCACTAGATGGCAAATGTGCAACAATAACCCAAATGTGTCTGGATTTCCAGAACCCCTCGAAAGAATTATAAATAGGCCTATGACTAAGGAAACAAGAATTAAAACATGGGTGGTAAAGACAAAGTGCAATGACTGTGTGAGGAAACCAAATTGAATATAACCTGATGCAAACAAGAAGAGGACAATTTCTTGGCAATTTGTTGACACATTCTTAAGGTTTAACACTCAGATACCTCCATTGCTTGGCAAAATCTACCTCAATCAAATAATTTAGTAGTTCAAAACAAAAAACATACATTTCACGTAGCAATGGAGATAATTTTGGCTATGTTTCCAAGTTCATGTTCTGAAATACTGTGGGGAATTAAAATGATTTCACTGTGGTAGGCATCCTCAGATATCTAGATTTGTAAGAATGTTTATGTATTTCCTAACAATGTCTAATTTAGCTGGCCATTTGATTGCATTTAACCAACAGTTTTGCACCAGAGAAACAGAAACTATCCTGAGTAAACAGTGCCAAATGCAAAACAAATACAAAAATCTTGTCATGAAAACAATATATCTGAACATCAATAACAAGCAAAATGTCTAATAATGATGAAATTATGAATGCCTTTAAAATGCTGATGTTTCTACTTCAAAAGACATCACACTTTTGTTAAACCTAATGATCATTAAAATTTTATAATCATATAAAATATCTTTGGAAATTGCGTTCAGAATGAAAATATGGCAAGAGCTGTAAATTTGACATGATCTGTTGCTAGGGCTGATAATTTGCAAGGAAGATTTAGAGGAAAGGCAGCGGGTGTAACTAATTTGCACCTCTTTAGATCCTGCAGATGACTTCTTCAAAAACAATGGCTCTCAACAGAAATGTGTGAGCTGATTTCTAGAGGAATCTCAGTGGGGCTAGAGAAATGAGGAGGTATCTCATGAAACCCAATTTTTTTGCAGATAGTTAAATAATTATGTTTTTGCATTGCATAATATCATTTTTTCCTATTCCTGCACACACTAATCCACTCAAAAACATTCAAGCACCTATAACAACTTCGATATTGTTCTAGCTACTGGGAATGCAGCATTGAGGCAAACAGCACTGGAGGGACGGCATTCACAGCTAACTAAATAGAGAAGAGATGGGTGAAAGCTAATAATATATACAATGAAATTCAAATTTAATATATCACAAATAAGGAAAAATGAAATTGGCAATTCAGAAACTTAAATAACCACTCAATCTAATTCCCTATTCATTGATATTAGATTGAGTTTGGGGATTTTATTCAACATAGTCAAGCAAGTATAAACACTTTAAGCTTAACATCTCTGAGTGGGCATTTTCTTTGAATATTTTGATTCTCTTAAAGCTTTTATTAAATAATGCAAAGCTTTTCTGCATATAATTGCCCTCCCCAAAGTGACTGATTAAATAAATTTCAAGCCTAAAATCTGGTATTTGTCATTTTAAAATAATAAACTATGGAAACTATTTTTTTCATAAAGTGTTTAGTGACAAAACTTGATACAATTTAAAAGGAACACGCCGCCAATACTGCGAGCTTGTGTGCAGATTTTATGTGGCCCGTATAGGATGCTCATAAGCTTGCACCTAAAATTTCATTCATTTGATTATGCGGTGCTCATAAAGAGCCGGTGGGCGATATAGCATAGACTCAGCAGATTCCTAAAAATTCAAACTAGTCTAAACTGTGAGAAACATTTGGTCAGTAATGCAGTTGAAAACATGTAAATCATCATGACTCAAATCATTGTATACTAATCTTCTGAGTCCATTGGGCAAGGTGGTGCACACCTTTAATTCCAGTTCTCATAAGGTAGAGGCAAGCAGATTTCTGTGAGTTTGAGGCCAGCCTAGTATGCAGTGAGTTCTGAGACAACCAGGGCTACATAGGGAGACTCTTTCACTCTTTTCACTTTCCTCATACACTGCCAGTGGGAATTTTCAGTAATGCCAAATGGATAGTGGAGACGACAATAGTTAGGTGAACTTTGCCTATGCCTTTGCCCTGGAAATGAACAATCTTACATCTAAGCCAGTCTTGACTAGCTGGAGAAAGAGTTCTAAGCACAATTTTCCTTATGTTCTTATTAAGATTATAATGACAGCATACCAGAAACAATCTAAATTCTCAACATTTGAGAGATTATTTTTAGTAAAATATAGGATAGGTAAGATAATGAATAAGGAAAAGAAAAAAATTAAAGTTGGTAATTTCCAGAATAGTATGTAAGTGAAACTAGACAATAAAAAATAATATACCATATAATATGATTTTATGTAAAAGAAAATGAACAACATGAGCTGTGAATGTGTATCTATATATGTCTTTATTTTAACAAAAGGGTTCAAAAGAAAGAAAAACTGAGAATTAATTGGCTTGACAGTGACAACACATCATTAGATGATGGCAAAAGTGAGAAGAAAGTGAGAGTTCTTTGACAATATTGTTTGTCCGTGGTTTTCAAAACATATTAATGTCTCACACACTTAAAATGTAAAATTTTATTAGCAATAATAAAGGGTCTATAATTGAAACTAGAGTAAACAAATGGATTTAATTATTAATGACATTTATTAAAAATAACAAAGAATAAGTCCAAGTAACATTTGAGCACATTGTTTTGAATACCCTCACAGGAACATGTTCTAAAGACAGAAATAATCCCAAAGAAGCCATGAACAAGAGTTGTGGGTTTGTTTTGTTGTATGCAATATTAATTATATGCAAGTGCTCAAGTACTGAGCTATATTGCAGTCATGCAGTAGCAATTATAAAAGTATTTTATGTGGAATGTGGAATGGAATTAGTAGATACACTGATATTCCAATAGAAATAGAATTCTACAGGTTAAAAAAATGTAACCAGAAAAGAACCTTCTGGTATTAACTCAAAAACTCTGGCCAATGAAATATCCTAGGTTCAATGATATCGGATGAGCAATAAGAATATCTAAGTGCCCAGACTTAGAACTCTTCATAATCTCTACTCTGAATTACCAAAGCACCATAATTCTTTGGAGAAATGGTTGATCCCAAGGCCAGGAAGGAAAAGTTTATGAGGAGATAAGAATACCTTTTCAAGTTAGAATGCAAGGAAATATTTAAATACTTTAGGAGACATGCCAAAGTGATGTGAGAATCAGCCTGAGGAAGAATTCACTTCATCATTTTCTTAAAAAAAAAGAGAGATTGTGAAATGTTAGTGATAGCAGTGGCCTAATGAACAATGAACAAACGAAACCCCATGAGTACACAATAATACTACAAAGGTATGGGGGAATTCTTTGTTGTACAAAATTCTGTATCATTAGCCAGGCAGTGGTAGCACATGCCTTTAATCCCAGCACTCAGGAGGCAGAGGCAGACAGACCTCCATGAGTTTGAGGCCATCTTGGTCTGCAAGAACTAGTTCCAGGATAGGGTCCAAAGATACAGAGAAATCCTGTCTGAGAGAGAGAGAGAGAGAGAGAGAGAGAGAGAGAGAGAGAGAGAGNAGAGAGAGAGAAGAGAAAGAGAGAATTATGTGTCATGAGAAGAATAATGGATGTTTAAAAGCAATATTTTATACATACCTATTAAGAAGCATCAATGGACAAAGCCTGCATGGACAAAACATTCATATAATCTAAAACACCACTTGACATCCAATTTTCTAACTAGAGGGGAGGCTTATTCTCCAAAAGAAGCATGTTAGATAACACATTAACCAAGTAATCTAAAGTGAAATTACAAATAAGGGAACAAAATTACTCCATTCTGTGGTGTATGCAAAATGATTAAAACCTTAGCATGTGAAATTTCACTCAAAAATATTTGATAAAATCCAATTATGAAGCAATAATCAAATGGACATCAGGCAAAAGCCTAGACTCTTCAAACTATCAGTTTTACAAAAAAAAACAGAAGGAGGAAATCATAGGAAAATTAGACTAGATATAAAAGGCTGAATAGGTATAAAGTTATTTTTGATTGGAACTTGGGTGAAAAATATTTGCCTAAAAATGACATTGCTGACATAACTGAAGAACTAAAGCTATGGATTTTAATTTATATAATATAATGATAATCACATTGTTAAGTGCTACAGATGAGTAGAAAAGTCTTGTTCTTAAAGATTTATAGTGAAGTACCTAGATGAAAATTATCTATAATGATATTTAAAAAGCTAAAAATAACATTATATACATAAAGTGCATATTTTCTGTGTGAGGCTTTTTACAATAATTAGTACATCAAGGTAAGTGGCACATGTATTACCAGAAATTTGAGGAGTCCCTTTGTGGTCACCAAATGATGCCAGGAAGATTGAGGTCTCCTCTTAGGGTTCTTGGTTTCATTAATAAAATAATCTAAGAAAATGCTAAAATGAAGGCTGGCAAACAACTCTAATAGACTTTATATGGAAAACCCCTTTGGTAGGTCAGTAAAATGTGGAATTGTAAAATGTAGCAGTTGCCCAGGGAAAGAGAATGGAGAAGAGAAAGGGATAAAGCTCTGCTTTTTAAAACAGCATGCTGGTCAAAGTCATGACAAGCAAGCATTCACATGATGTTTGACCTTTATGCTACTAATTAGAGAAAGTCTATAAAAGTCTAAAGTATCAGAAGAAGTGTACTATGTTCTGACTTCTATCTGCAAGAAAATAGCAGGTAATGGAAAGATGAAAAACTTCACTTTCATGAGTTGGGAGTCAGACAGGGGGACAGACCTAGTGAAACCTTGGACTCCTCAGCTTGTAAGGACAGAGCCAGGGCAGGGATTCTGGGAAGGGAAAGGAGAGTACCTCATTAATAAAAACACAATTTAGCCATTTCTTTAGCACAGCTTAAGGTAAACTCATTCTCTTAGTTGTGGTCCCTTAGTCAAGTGATTGATGTAGTGCAACTAAAATGCTAGGTCCCCACTCAGGCCAGGAATTCTATTCTCTTGACCAGAAGGTTTCCATTAATGAGCCTTTACTTCTACTCTAACACATGCTAATTCTTTATATCATGCATATAACTTGTGCATAGTTGAAAACTTCTTGAAGGAAAAAGTTGTGGAGCAAAGATATAGGTAGGAATTAACAGATGGTATATTACAGCGAAGGCAAGTCTCAGACTACATTCTATAACACTTAAAAAACATTAAGTATCAGGAAAAAGTGTCACACAACCTGTTCTTGTATATTCTTTGGAGACTTTATCATTTATCCTTACACAATTGGAAATTTGCATGAAAGTTTCATCCGGAAATAGGTGTGCTAGCATTCTGATGATAGGATGGATCTTCAGTTTTAAAATCACGTTGAACAGCTGACTACCATAGCAAGGTTCAGAGAAGTTTTATAGTGTCTTAAATCTAAGAATGCTTCTTTGAAGATATTAGTTGGTTGAGCTTGGCAAATTCTCATATATAAAAGGCTGGTTTTTGACTTTTTAGTTAGCTATTGTCGTATTACCAATGAAACGTTGTCTCTTACATGAATTCAAAACATTTCTTTGTAAATTACAGATAATCTGAATAATTCAGAGTATGGCCTTAGATCAGTGATTTGAACAAAAGGAATGTGGATCCATAGAAGAGAATACGTAAATGTGAACTCACTCTATGTGGGTTGTACATCGATATTTATTATTACATGTATTTTCATCACATTATATAGAATCAAGATGTTTTCAACTAAATTAAAGACAAAATAATCAATTTCTTACTTTCTACAATTATATTCTATTAAAACTATGATACTTGATGAACTTGTTCATATATTTACTCATCAATTATTTTCATTTGTTCATTAACTAATTCTTTCTGTATAGAAAATATTAATTGCGTGGTTATTTTGTGTTAGCTCTTGGGCTTTGTGTTTAGTAAGACATAGACAGTGCTTAGGAACAGCATTTTCTATAAAACTAAATGGCAGAAATTATGACATATAAGTGCTAAGTTCTGGGCAGGAAAAAAACATGAAAATGTTTCACAGGAAAACTGATCTTTGTTATGATTCTTTGGCCATAGGTAGAAAGGGGGCAGAGAAGCATTCCAATAAAAGGAAAAATGATATATAAAGGCATATTGAAAAAAGAAATATGTATCAAAGTCAATGAATATAAAATAGTTTGATGTAGCTTCAGGATCATTAAAAATACAGACAAGAGATGAAACCTTGTCAAATGTGATGTCCTTTTGTCACTGAAAATCGTTTTCATTTGATATCTTTTTCAACTCCAAGTGTTCAACAAACTTGCTTTTTCAAAAGAATCACTGAGCAATTATTTAAATTCAGATCCTTATGGATCAGAATTAATTATGGCATGTACTACTTTGCACAAGCTTCTCTTAGTAGGCATACAGAGAGGTAGACAGTCGGACATGTTTCAGTTTATTTGTTTTTTGTTTAATTTGTAGTTTGTTTTGCTTTTTTCTGTTGATGTTGTTAGTTTTTCTTAATGTACTGGTTACCCACAAGATGTTGCAACTAAGAAATAAATAGGAGTCTACATTATTTCATTTCATTATTTGAATTACTGATTTAGAATACAATGTTCACAGTCATGTGTTAGAAATAAAGCTGGTCACACTGTGAAGTATGTTCCATATGTTAAAAAGGGATAACTTAAGATCCTTTTTCATCAGATCAAGAAGAATATAATGAAGCATTGGTTCAGGACTTAACAAGAATGGTGATAAAAGACTATATATAGGCTTTATTTAGAAGGAAAATATGGGGCTAATTGGGATTATAAGTGAAATAAGAAGAGATGTAGATTCTGAGACATCCCATAGAATTTACCTTTGGTAATCAGATATCAATGCAATAAATATATTATTTGAGAAAAGAAAGAAATCTGGCAGGTTAAGAAAGGCAGCTTAGTGTTTATAAAATGCACATCATTGATCTTATAACTACCTGTAGTGATATACTACTGTTCAGTCCTATGTGTTTTTGAGTGTCTGTTATTAATTGGGAAAATATTTAAAGACAAAAGTTTTGTGGACTTCATAAGCCAAATTAATTAGTATATGTACTTAAAATACTAGATTACACTTACTTAAATATTTGTTAGAAACTACTGCCTTTGAATATTTTCTGGCATTTAGAAAGTATTCAGTTAATAATTTAACAAGTCAAACATTTAACAAGAAAATCACCATTACTAAGTATAAGCCTTTTACATTATGAATATCAAATATGATATTTTACAAAAAAATTGAGTTATGATGAATGAACTTGGGCTCTTTTTTCTTTTTTAAATTTCTTTTAGTTTTTATTTTATTTTTTAAAAAAGAAAACAAAATATCATTTTCATTTTATATATCAATCCTCATTTCCACTCCCTTCCCTCCTCCCATTCCCTCCACCTTTCTCTCTACCCGCCACCATCCACTCCTCAGAGAGGGTAAGACACATTGCTGTGGGGCAGGTCCAAGGCCCCCCTACAATATCTAGGCTGAGCAATGTATGTATCCGAAAAGAATAGGTCTCCAAAAAGCTAGTACATGCAGTAGTGATAAATCCTGATCCCACTATCTGTGGCCCTACAGTCTGGCCCAGCAATACAACTGTCACCCACATGCAGAGGGTCTAGTTTGGTCCTATGCTGTTCCCTTCCCTGTCCAACTGGAGTTGGTGAGCTCCCATTAGCTCAGGTAAACTGTTTCAGTGGGTGTACCATACTGCCATTATAGGCAGAACTGTCTTTGAAATTTCCGGTCTCATGGAAAAATCTGCCAGATGCTGTGGGCCAGTAGGCTGAATATGGGTGATTGCAACATTACAGAAGAACTGTGTGTGACTGTCCAGTCAGGAAGATGTCTCTGTCAATTCTAGACTTTTGTAAGTTGCTTGCAATTCATTTCCTGTTTACTTAGGTAATATATCCTTCTGGAGTCATTGATAGAGCTGAAGAATAGATAGTTATAATTATAGTTTTCCTTAGTTATGATANNNTTATAGTTTTCCTTAGTTATGATAAAAGATAAAGCAGATATAAATATTATAACTAATTATTTCTTGATACTTATTTTGTTATATGTAATTTTACCTTGTTAAACTCAAAGCCTTCCCTTTTTTAAAACAGAAAAGGAGAAATTGTGTGGGAAGTCCTTCTATTTATGTGTTGCTTTTATTGGTTAATAAATAAAAAAGCTGCTTTGGCAAGTGGAGGAGAAAAATAAAACCCAGATATTAATCCACATACCTATGAACACCTGATTTTTGACAAAGAAGCTAATAATATACAATGGAAAAGAGAAAGCATCTTCAACAAATGGTTCTGGCATAACTGGATGTCACATGTAGAAGAATACATATCTATCCCCATGCACAAAACTTCTTCAATGCATAGACACAGGAGGCCACTTCCTAAATATAATACCAATATCACAGACACTGAGAACAACAAAAAATAAATCGGACTTCCTGAAACAGAAGCTTCTGCAAAGCAAAGGACACAGTCAACAAGAAAAAAGAGCAGCAAGCAGAATGGGAGAACATCATCACCAACCCCACATCAGACAGAGGACAGATATCCAAAATATATAAAGAACTCAAGAAATTAGACATCAAAACTCTAAATAATCCAATTAAAAATGGGGTACAGGAGTAAACAGAGAATTCTCAACAGAAGAATCTCAAATGGCCAAAAGACACTTAAGGA
>LOEQ01008237.1:42723-54178 GCA_001685075.1 Bramus lutescens
CACACACACACACACACACACACACCCCACTCACACACACAGAAACACACATGGAACACATAACTGGACTCACACACATATATTACGTTTACAAGGAAAGAAAAGTGAAAATTTTTACAGTGACTTAATATTAACTATGTAGGAAAGACAGCATAGTATGCTGTGATAGCTGGAAATTTTTATTTCTGTAGCCTGGAACAAAATGAGCATGGTTCAATGGTGGAGAAATATGAGTAGCAGAGGCAATTTTAAAGAGATTGAAGTAATCATATGTCATAAAATCCAATATTAGAATTTAATAAAAGTAGGCTTATATCTTTACGGTTGTTAAAAATGTGAGGGGTGTTTGAAGTGAGGAAGTCATCTAAGCAATTTGTATTTTACAGTGTTGAGTGCATTGCTTGCAGAAAAAAATTAATAGAGACCAAGGGCAAACAAGCAAAGATGTTGGAATGTCCTATAAGAGGCAATAGTGGCTATAAATAACACAAGCAATAAGAATGAAGAAAGAAGTAACTAGATGAAAATATATAAAAGAGAAAAGTGACACGGCCCATTAGTGAGGTGTGCTTGACACCATCCTGTTTGGTTTGGCTGCCATTAAGCTTTAAAAGACTGACTACATATTAAGGAGGAAGTGGGTGCATGAGTATCTGTGTTGTGAGTCAACTGGCAAGGGGAAGAGATTATTTCATGACATTATGTCTCAACTCTGTGAGATAAGCAGGTCTATATGTAGATCTGGATCTCAGGAGAGAATTTAGCTACAAACACAGCTTTCAGAATCATCAGCATATAAATGAGCAGGGTCAAGGTTTCTCAAGAAGGCTGTAGAGAGGGTACTGTCAGAATCTTTCACTTTAAAACAGTACCTCCTAAACTTTACTGAAAAATCTCATAACCACCCTGACATTTGAAAACTTCAGATATTCTAATTTAGTCCTTATGTGCCAGAACACAGGAATCTTCATTTTATTTTATATTCTAATGTGCACATTTTATGTGATATTATACTAATTTAATATACATACACAATGTATAATTAAATTGGGATAAGTATACACCTCCCCGTGTGTATGTGTGTGTGTGTGTGTGTGTGTGTGTATTTTTCTACATGAGGTAGGCCCACAAGATATAGAGCAGGTATGGAGGTGAGAAATTGCTAGAAAAATTGCAGTTGTTGATCTTCACCATTCATGAGACAGTGTCTCATTTGTTTTTAACACTGTGTATGCCAGGTTAGCTGGCCTATGGATTTTTGGGAATTCTCCTGTCTCCACCTACCATTTCATTGTATGATGCTTATATTTAAGACTCAAGCCACTATGCCCAAATTTGCTCTAGTTCTGGAGATTCAAACATAGACTCATATTCCTGTGATATATATTTTACCCAAAGAGCCATCCTCCAAGTCATGAATTTCTATCTCTTCAACAATAATTATTACTATTTATTGGATATTTTAAAATACTTTAAAAAATAATATTAGTACCTTATCAATACTTAAAATACCTTGCTTTCACCACCAGAATATATCCTCCCACTCTGGGTTTTTACTGCTTTTTATTAACTTCTTTCTATCTTACATGTTCTCTCCCTTTCTAGTCTCCAATAAACACTGTTAAATCCATTTTTCTATGAGATTGCCTAAATTGGTTTCACAATGGCAGAAAACTCTAAGTGCTTAATTTTGTTCCTTGTTTACATATCTAACCTAATGCTCTCCACTTACATCAGTGTTGCAATTAAGTAAGGCATCATTCATTTTTATGGCTAGATAGATAAAGAATTGAAAATTCAATGAAACTTTGCAGGTGAACCACAAATATCACACTTAGAGAAACATAAAACACAAGGCTCAATGTCTGCTAGCACAGTAATGCTATTGGGAAATGTTATGGACCTTTAGAATGAAAGATTCCATGGGAGCTTCTGGGTCTTTGGGGGCAATGCCCTTGAAGAGAATTGTGAGATCATGATAATGTCACTTTTTGCTCCCATGCCATGAAGTAAACACTTTGCCATATACTTCCCACCATTGCTATCCTGTATCCACAATAAAACCCAGAATAAGTCAATGTGATATTGGAATTCAGTGTCTAAACTGAGAACTCAAATTAATGGTTTTTCTCTAGAAGTCACTTATGTCAAGTATTTTATGATAGGGTAGAAAACAAGCTAATACAAGAGATAAAGAGATAGTCATTGACAACTGTGAGAAATACTTGGATTATAGTCATTTTTATCCATGCCCATTCTTTAGAAAAATGATGGGAGTGTTATTATAAATGACTTACATCTAGAATTATAGTGAACATGCTAAATGAAAAAGTAATTCATATTGATATTGTAAAATTAATTCCTGTAATCACTCTTTGATACCTCATAATTAAATTCATCAGGGCAAATACACTGTAGATGAGTATGCCTGAATTTAAATTATAGTTTTCTTATTTTGTACCATTGCAAAGGCCATAAAACAATTTTAAAGTGAAAGAAAATTCAGACATTTGTCTTACATTAATATTTTTAATGTTAATGGACATTGCATTAACAAAACCTCATCATGTTATTAATTCTATTGCATTAATGGAATTTACTATATCAAGGCCAGGTGTTAAACTGTTACTGCTATTACTGTTTCCGTTTACTGTTATATCGCTTGATGGGCATGGAAAATCTGAGGAACAAGAACTATTAGCTGCAGCTGAAACACAGTGACTTATACTTTTTTTGCACCTGAAATTCAAGTCTGTCTGGGTTCTATATTGTGGCATTGAGGTAGATTTAAAATTCCCTCATGTAAGACCCTCACCCCTTATTCTTAAGGGGTGAGAAGGAATTTCCTAGAAAAATCTTTAAAAAATAGAAACCCCGTCTTGCTTGTTCCCAGGAAGATAGTGGCCTTCCACCCTCCCACTCGAGAAATTATTCCTGGCCACCTGGTACAGGCTAATAAAGATGGCCTTGCTCTAAGAACAAAGAATTAACTGACATAGCAGGATGGGACAGAGCAAAAGTCCTTGCACCCACATCAAAGCAGCTTGAAAAAGCCTCTCTGTAGTTACACCTTTAAAAGCTTACCCCACAGAGGAGCTACATCTCCTCTCTACCTCACTGCAATGGGGTCAGTAGACAGGGGTTCCAAACACGTTTGTATAATGCTAAATGAACCTTACTTATTACAGTCTGGGCCTCTCTGGTGGTCTCTCTCTGGGGCTCGTAATCTGGGCACAACACCTAACAGATATGTCTTTAAAGTGTTCACTTGCTTCATTTTAAAAATTTGCTGTAACAAACATGTGACGCTGATCCATCTTATCAATTCTTCTTGGATTCAGTGCAAAGGTATATTTTGTGACTAACAGTAGTGGTAAGGATTTTTAAAATGGTGTTAGCAGAAAGCACTGTTTTGAATTAAGAAAATAGGTGGTTATAAAGATATAACATTGAAATTGTTTGCTGTACATGATTTGCAACACCAGTACTATAATCACTTGCTATACTAAATGGACCATATGTAACATCATTAAAATGAACATTCTGAGAAAATCTAGAAGAAACTGTGCAAGTATGTGTTTAAGCAACTTATGATATGTAATTTCTTTTGTATATGTCCTACTTTTATAGACAACTTAAGAACTCTTTAAAGAAATTTTGCCATTTGAATAAAGTAAAATATATTGGTCATGGAGCTTCAGTCAAAATGAAGAAGCCAAATGACTTAGCTAATTTTATTTCAGTTAACATATTTATTGCAAAGAATAAATGAACTTGGGAGTTGGCAGATGATTCACAAAATAAAATTGGACTGAACGGAATAAGTCAATGACAAGGGACAGAGTCCAATTTTCACAGAGAAACCGACATTGTGCTCAATCAAGCTGTTTCTCTTGGTTTTTAGATACTGCTTTTTTAAGTAGGAAAGAGAATCAAAACAGCCATTAAACAAGATAAATAGGGTTGTAACCAAGGAAACTCTGAACGTTTCCTTTGGGGCTTGGAGTCACTTGGACAGTCACACTAATAGGAAAGGTGGGAGAGAAAACTGTCCAACTAGGTAATGAAACCCAGTTTATAAAGCATAACACACATGGGTGTTGACAGGTGTGAAAAATGCAGGCAAACCACCAATAGTACTTAGGAAGTAGCATATAAATGTGCACAAATATTTATACAAAGTCTTTTTAAAGGGAAGAAAATGAACACAAGTGTGCAGAAAGATTATAAGGATATCTACTGGGAGCAGCATTTCCTAAAAAGAAAAAGAGGATGTGAAAAGAGGAAGAGGGTGGATCCATGAGGAACTGGAGAGAGGAGAGGTGACTATGACAAAGATATGTTGTATGACATTCTCTAAGAAATAAATAAGGTGTGTGTGTATGTGTGTGTGTGTGTGTGTGTGTATGTATGTATGTATTTTCTTCTACCGTGTTTGAGATAGTCTCTTGCTAGTCACTACTGTTTTATGCCAGGCTAGGGTACCAAAAACTTCTGGTAATTTTCCTGATTCTCCTGTCTCTAGCTTCTATCTCACTATAGAAGCATTAGGATTATAGCTGCGCATATAGATGACTCTTGCTTTACATGGGTTCTGGAATTCTAAACTCAAGTCTTTTTACTTATGTGACATGCACATACTCACTAAGCCATTTCTGCAATTTTCAAAACAGGTAAATATTTAACAAATTAGCAAAATAATCATTCTTTAAAAATATAAACGTATCTTATCAAGACATGAAATAGGTCCTTTATCCAATATCTGTTGCCATTTCTATCAAGTCAAAAGAGAAAGATAGTGTGATCTAAATGAAACAAGATTATTATATATTAAAACATAATATCTTAGCTATTTTTTCTCAATGCAACAAGATTAAAGAAAGAAATGAAGAAGAGATAAAGTACCAGTTATTGTTACTTATGAGTTACATAAATGCATATTAGAAAAAGGCAAAAATAAAGGTACACTTAAGTTAAGATACATAAATTAAACATGACAAATCAAGAGTTTTCCTGTATATCAATAATAAGCATTTATAAAGCATAACAAGTCAAATTCAATAAATTTATCAAAATTAAATTAAGCTTATTTAAAATTAAATTCTCTTAAAAGTGAGTATTTTGTATGAATGATAGAAGTTAGTTACTGATAAAAAATATAATAAACTATGTCCTGGTAGTGCAGTCCTATAATTCAGCTACTTTAAAAAGGCTACAAAGCCTGCCTGGGATGCAGAGTGATTTCAAGGCCAGACTGACAGCTTAGTGAGTGAGACCTTGTCTCCAAAAGAGAAAGTGAAAAAAGAGAGAGCTAGCTATACTCCGGTTGTAGAGTGACTGTCTATAACATGAGGCTTGATGTTCATCATTCACTACAAAGAAAGAAATGTTGTAAGACAACAGTTACAGCACTATCTTACCACAAGCATGCCAAAAATAGTAGCAAAGCCTCAGACTCCACTGCACACATGCTTATAAATACTTTAAATGTGCCTTAAAAACAATGAGGAAACGAAGGAGCATTTTAATACATATTGTGGTGAAAACCAATTAATTACTTAAAACAATTACATGTGTTCTTATAATTTTTGTCTAGTCAAGTAAATTCCTAAAAAATGAAAATGACAAAAGTTTAAAGATGAAATTTTTCAAAAATAGAAGAATATATTGATTATATTTGTAAACAATGAGAAGAACAATTGTATGCTGGCTAGTTTTATGTCAACTTGACACAAGCTAGAGTCATTTTGGAAGAGGGAACCTCAATTGAGAAACACTCCCACCAGATTGACTTCTGAGGAAGAATTTGGTGGACTTTCTTGTCTGATCATTAATGCGAGTGGGCCCAACTCACTGGGGGTGGTGTTATTCCTTGGCTGGTGGTCCTGGGTACCATAAGAAACCAGACTGTGCTACCCATAGGGAACAAGCTAGTAACATTTCCTATGGCCTCTGTTTCCTTCCTAAAGTTCCTGTTATGACTTCCCTGGATGATGGACTACAATTGCAAGATGAAATAAACTCTTTCTTTCCCAAGATGCTTGCTGGGATGGTGTTTTACCATGGTAATATAAACCTCATCTTATTGGAAAACAAATTTCTGCCTTTGTAGAAACAGAAATCTAAATCAAATGGAAGCATATAATAATTGAAAGATCTGTTGCATTAACTCAAATCTCTTTGGCAACCAAATCATGGAGCCCTCATGGGTCTGTACTAGGCTCTCTGCATAGGTGCTATGGTTGTTCAGTCTGGAGTCTTGTTGGACTTCTAACAGTGGGATAAGCAGTTTATCTGACTCTTTTGCCTGGTCATGCATATTCCTTCCACCGGATTGCCTCTTCCAACCTTGATATGAGGGTTTGTGCCGAGTCTTATATAACTTGTTACACTGTGTTCAATTAATGTCCTTGGGAGGCCTCTTCTTTTCTGGAGAGAAACAAAGGCAGAGTGGATCTGGGAGACAAGGACAATGGAGGTATGTGTTGGGGGGACTAGAAAGGATGGGAGTGAGGGAAAACTGTGGTCAAGATGTATTGTATGAGAGAAGAATAAAGAAAAGAAAACATAAACCTTAACTAAGACAAATGGTCTTTCTAAATATTATGTTAAGGCAAACACTCAAGGGGAAAAAAAGCTGATGTATTAGAGTATATGCACATGCTAAGGAGCCACTTGTTTCACTTCCAAAGAAGAAAATGAGCAGGATATAAACGCAAATGACTAACTGAAAACTATGTCATGACAGAGAAGTCATATACTGCACATGTAAAAATACATTTATCAATAAAAGTATTGTGAGAATTTTGTAAATAGCATGCACAATTTGAAAAAAATGGTGGAGGCAACAGAAATGGTATCAAGTGTTTGAGTTCGTTGATAATCAAACAAATACAAATTGAACCAGAATGGTCTTTCGCCTGCAATATTGTTGAAGGTATGAGGAAGCAGTGACCTTTTGCACTGCTTATTGGAATGGAAAATGAAATGACATTACTGAGTAAGTCTTTTACAACATTCATAAAAAATAAATATCTTTAACTAAGTCACTAGCAATTTACTTTCACTAGATAAATCCCATCAGTGTGCAATTTTGGTAGTGTGCAAAGTTTCATATGTAGTAATATTCAGATGGATGCCTCATTACTGAAGCAGGGAAATGTAACCACAGCACTCATCAAGGGACTTCAACTGTAAGTTTCCCAATAGCTACAACAATTATTTTGATATGCATCCTTTCCTTATGTTTTCTAAGCCAATTTTGTGGAAATGCAACACTTTTCAACTGTACATATATTCAATAAACTGTAAAAAACAGGAATAGTCATCACAATTTAAGATGTGGAGCACTTCCTTCATGGAATAAAGTTCCTTTCGGTCATTCTTAATTTCCTTCTCATCCTTTTGGTCCCAGTAATATTTTGTTACAGCTGAGTAGCATTTCATTTTATGAAAGCCTCACAATTTGTTTTTCCACTCATCTAAAAGTACTCCTTTTTAGGAATAGTCCCTTAGAAGAAGGGATGATTGATGCTTTTATTCATTAACTGATAAAAATAAAAGACTTTCTGGAAATAATACTGATGTAGACATTGTAGATTTTCATTAGGTGTGACCTGTCAAAAAGCTATTTAAGGGAGGGTTTGCTAGTTTAGCTGACAGTTCAAGAGGTATATATTCTACTATGGCAGGAACTATATTGTAGGAGAGAAAGGCAGTAATTCCCATGCTTAATTGGCTTTTGTCTTTTATCATTATTCAGTTTGTGACCCAAGCCTTTTGTATAGTGTCATCCACATTCAAGGTGGATCATCCCTCATCAGTTGAACCTCTCCAGAAAGTTCTTCATTATTCTGACAACAGGTGTGTGTCCTAAGGGATTCTAAATCCAGTCAAAGGAACAATGAAAATCTACAGTCACAGGCATGGTCATTTTTTCTTTCCTTTGGGTAAATATCTTGATGTAAATTCAGGGACTGTATACTATCTTTACTTTTATAAGAAACTATGAAGTTTTACTCAGAGGGGCTGTACTTTTTTGCGTTTTTGTTGTTGTCTTTTGCTGTGCTCCTGCTTTTTTATTGATTTTTATTGAGCTCTACATTTTTCACTGTTACCTTTCCTGTCTCTTCCTTCCCCTTCAACCCTTCCCCAAGGTCCCCATGCTCCAAATTTACTCAGGAGAGCTTGTTCCCTCATTCTTCAAAGACATTGTTATCCCAATACCAGGATATAGGATCAGAACTCAATATAAAATGACAGTTAAAATCTGAAATGCATGAACTGATAAAAAAGTATGGGTAAAACAATTCAAGACATTAACTAGATGAAAACATTTAAAAGAAAGACTAACATAATGTAAGAAATATTACTAAGAATTAACATAAGTTATTATATGGAGTTAAAAAGCCTTCTGTACAATAAAATATATTACCAAAAAAATGAAGAGACAGCCAACAGAAAGGAATCAGCATCTGGAATATACAAATATACAAAAAACTTTAAAAATTAAATACCCAAATAAACAATTCACCTGATCAATAAGTGGACTAATAGATTGGACAGACAATTCTTAAAAGAAGAAATATAAATTATCAATAGATACTGGAACAGTTTCCAAACATCTTTAAGTATCAAAAAAAATGAAAATTACGACTACTTCAAGATATCATTTTACTCTAGTCAGAATTTCTACCATTAAGAAAATAAAGGAAAATGAAATGTTGGTGAAGATGGTGAAAAACAGGAAAACCTCATCCCTACTAATGTGTGATTATAAACTTATCAAAAATTATGGAAATCATTGTATCCCTAGACTGCTGGTTCATTTACCAGCTGCCCAGACCAAAAATAATCACACTGAAACTATATTTATTACAACACTGTTTGGCCAATAGCTTATGAATATTTCTTGCTAACTTTTACATCTTAAATTAACCCACTTCTATTAATCTGTGAATCACCATGAGTCTGTGGCCTACTGATAAGTTTCTGGCTGGTGGCTGGCACCTTTCTCCTTTGGCAGCTACATGGTGTCTTTCTGACTCCTCCTTCTTTTCTCCTCTATCTCTGCTTGGACTTCCCGCCTTGCTCTATTCTGTACTGCCATAGGCCCAAAGTAGCTTCTTTATTAACCAATGGTAATAAAACATGTTCAGTTATCCAAAGTTGGTTGCTCCAATTTTGCAAGTGAAACTTTGGGTGATTTCCCAGGTCGCTGGTTGTCTCTGTCATTTATTGCACCTTTTGGAAGTTACTTTATGGGGCTTCCTCTTTACTCAAGACATATTATTTCCCTTTCAGGTCTTTGATGGGATTGAAGACTAGATATTGGTAGTTGTTTTCTTCTTATGACTTATACAAGTCATTTATAATACAAGGTTTAGACTCACTGAAAAATGATAAATATTGAAACATTTAACATATGCTTCTTGCTTTTTATTGTTTATGCTGGATGTTATTCTAATTTTTATACTTGATAACTATTCTTATTGTGTATAGTTTTATATTAAGCTTAAAACTCTTTTATTTAGACAAAAGGGGAGGTGCTGTGAGAAGTCATTCAGCCAATAGCCTGTAAGATACTGGCACATAGACTGCGGGGTTCACTGGCAGTGGTACCAGAATTTATCCCTACGGCTTGTGCTGGCCCTTTAAGAACCTATTCTCTTTAAATTGATACCTTACTTAGCCTAGATATAGTAGGGAGGTCCTTGGACCATCCCCAAAGCAATGGACCCTACCCTATCTGAGGAGTGGAGTGGTATGATGGGGCATAGGTGGAGGGAATAGGAGGAGCAGAGGGAGTGGGGACTAGGATTGGTATGTAAAATGAAAAAATATAGCTTATTTTTATTTTTAAAACAATAAAATAAACTAAATTTAAAAAGCTACTGGCCCAAACAAAACCTCAAATTTAATTTGTGACTGTATACAAACATATGTATGTGCGTGGGGTTATAGCTTATGAAACTATGAAGCATAAAATTAAAGAGAAATAATCCATAATTAAGAGAACAAAAGAAGAATAAAAGAAAATAATCCAATCCATGTAATATAAAAGCATAATTGGAACTATGGGTTAAAGGACAAATAAGATCCTGTAAGAGAGATGAAAGTAAGATGATGAGGAAGAGGGGATGAATATGCACCAACAATGGATGACAAGAATGCAAAGATATTCATTATTTTGTATATGAACATGAAAATTTCATTAAATTACATGTATATAGTCCCTTTATACTAAAAGTGATTATACTGGTATATTTAACATCTAATAATAGAAAAAATAATGTTTTTTAATTATACTTATAAAAGCACCAATACAGAAATTATCTGATCAGTAAGGAAAAGGACTCACAAATGCTATTTTGAGTCTATGAATTCTACTTTTATTGTGCTGGACAAATAAGAATTACATTGTTATAAAAAGTACGGGTATTTTCCTCATAGTTACACAGTGTAAGTGCATTTTAACTACTGAGTAAACTGATGCATGATTGAACAAATCTGAATCAGCTACATAATTCCTGAAATTATGGAACTGGCAATGTAATTCAGCTGATCATAAGCCCTGGGTTCAATACTCAGAAAAACACAAGAGCAGATATGTTGTCACATGGCTATAATCCCAGCAATGTAAGGTAGAGGCAGAAGAATCAGATCTTAAAGGCTATCCTCAGCTACATATTATGTTTGAAGGCAGACTGTGATACATAAGACTCTATAATAAGTATGCTAACCAAAGAAAAATTCTCCAAGGACACAGAGAATGCATAAATGCATGCAATGCTTTATTTCTAGAGGTTTAAGAGATTAGCTTCCTGATGAATTTGCAGGAACAGAAAATACAGAAAGTGCAGTTATAGAGGTAAGAATACATATGTATGCACAAAAAATATCTGGGATACTCATTTTTATTTAATAGTCATTGGGAAGAGAGATTGGTTAAGTAAGAAAAAATAATTTTCCACTAAGCAGTATAATTGATATATAGGAAGCCACCAAATGTACATCCAAGAGGCAGATGGATGAAACATTTAGTTGTCCCACATATTGCTGCTCCACTTGTACCTTCTAACACATATGTATAAAAGACACATTCTGGGAGCACTTCACTTGATAAAAATTGTGAGAGTTTGGTTGAAAAGCATCCATTTGATGAATATGGCATACATCTCAATTCCAACCAAAGACAGTAATTAATACAATCTCGATGAATTTTAGACCTCCATCATGGAAGAAAGCTAGACTCAGGTTTTTATATGATAACTAATTCTGATTTAACTCAAGTAATTATATGCATGATTTTGAAGATTAAGAAGAATAAAATGTAATGGTCCATAAGCCATAGTTTAAGCAACAAAAAGATAAAAGTAAAAGCTAAAGAAATATCTGGTGATCCCTTCCCTTCTTTGGGGCCATAGATCCCCCAGCTCAGCCTGTTTGGGGGCTG
>LOEQ01008238.1:2314-19645 GCA_001685075.1 Bramus lutescens
AAGGCAATTCAGGCCTTTTTTACTGGGCCAATTGCCGGGGATCCGCGGGGGGCTTCGCTCCGAGAAGCTCTTACCCCTCACCTGACACCGACTCCCGTCCTTCGCGACATTCTGTCATACAGGTGTCAGCGCAGGTATGGCATTCCATGCCTTGGTTTCTCTCAATGGTGATCTATAACTTGTGAAATAAAGCCTTTATTATTCTAATTTTCTTGTAGTCATGATGTCTCGCATAGCAACAAAAGATATAATAGAACTAAAATTGGTATTGCAAAAAAATGGGTGATGGTATGATAGATCTGATTGTGATATTTTGGAGGATTGTCATGGCATTTGGAAGCTTTTCCCTCACAAGCCATTGTATGCTCAGAGCTTAAAGTACAGTTTGCTGCATTCTATTAATTTTGTGCAAGTTCAGAGTAAGACACAAATGTTTATCATTGTAATTCTCCTAGGTCTGCCAGTGTGTAAAGTGATGAGGAAAGAGATGACGACACTGTGTGAATATTGTTTCTAGGAAGAGACACACAATACCCTAACATATGCCTGTGAATGTAGAGTCCACCAGTGTAAGGAAGAAAAATGGGTAATTTACAAACCATGTTGTGTGAGTGGGAATGATGTAATGCGTGTGAGATCAAAGTCTGGGACCAGTAACTCTGGTAAGAGCTAGGCATCATGATCAAGCTCCAGGCAGACCACTAGGCGGTTCAGATATGAGCCTAGCCCAGGATATATCTGAGATATGCTAACGAGCTAAATCCAAGCTAGTATTGATGTGCTAGGAAATCAGCCCCAAGCTGTGAGCCCTGATAGTACAAAGCTACTGCCCAATGAAAGGATTTTAAAAAATGGAACTATGGGAATGGGAGTAGGATGATACTGCTGTCCTGCAAAGACATGAATTCTCTAGCCTGCGTGTTGATGCCCATTTGCTAGAGGGCTAAAGATTCCATGCATGGCCCTGACCTCAGTGACAACTGACTTTCAGAATTGTAGTTAGGCCTATGGAGGCTTCCTGTCATCCATAGCCAATGACTAAGCTCAGAAGGATCTCGTGGACATCTGTCAGTGCCGCCCTTAGGCTGTCACAGGAGAAGGACTTCACAGCACAGGTGGGTCAAGCCTGAAATCGTTAAAAGTATCCTCGTTGAAGATTTTCCTCCCGTAGAACCCAACAGCAGGAGGTGTTTCCTGCTTGGTGAAATATCTGTTTACCATTTATATTGGTATCATATTACATGTAACATTTGTTTGAGTATACTGAATATATTCAAGAGACAAATCCTGGTGGACACCCTAACTGCCTAATGTCTTACAGTCCATATGCTCCAGCACTCTGCAGAAAAGATGGTTCATTTTGGTCCCTGAGCATTGTCCTTGGTGCCAAGAAACAGATTCTTTGGCCCGCACAGGTGAAATGTATCCTGGTGGTCAGAAGTTCAGATTAGATAAATTCAGGATTTATCTAAGGCATGAGCTACCCATGAATGAAGCCTTGTCACAATTTTAATAGGTGGAGGATGTTCTTTGTGGCTTATTCAAGGACAAATATTGCAGTGTGGCATTTGTCTGCTGAGTTACTTTTCTCTTTTTGGTTCTTAACTGACAAAGGACATTTCAATAAGGAAGATAAAGAAGTGAAGGGTGTAAGGAAGTTAGAGACAAGACAGAGAAAGAGAGGATAGGTTCTCCTTAGGTCTATCAGGAGGGACTTGGGTAGATGTGATTAAAGAGGTGTGGATTGTTTTGGCCTAAGGCTTCCTTTCCTGTTGACCAGCTCTTTCCCTCTGATTGTATCTATCTCTTAGGGCTCAGAGAGCATCTGACTCAAGGTTCAGAAACATCTGTCACTGGGACACACAGTGATGGATGTTCATCTGTACATCTTTCCAAGGTAGGGTTCACTGTAACTGCCTGATTCAAGGTCACTCAAGTATATGCACGTATTCTGGACATTTTGTCCCCACAGGTAACAGATTCTGCCAAAGAGGGTCTTATTGTATATGCTAAAGTTTGAAAAATGGATCTCTATACATTTGGAAGGTAGCAAAATAAATAGCAGATGTTTTTAGAGATCAACAAGGCAATGCATACGGTAGCACGAATTCAGTCTTCTATGCTTAGCTAGATAGAGCTATGTGAGCTTTTCTGGGAAAAGTTTCTACTGGTGCAGGGGATGATGGTGTTCCTGTCATTTCCTCCTGCTCAGTGACATCAATTGTTCGTTCATGAGTGTCTTTAAAGGGTGAGTGTGCTAATATAATTTAAGTGACCAACCTGATATTACAGATTTTTACCAAGCTGCTTCTAGCCTCAGAAAAGACAGGTACACGTGTCTCCCTTATCACTGATGAATAATATTGAAGGTCAGAAGGACTGGGGTATCTCAGACACAGAGAGAATAGGATGAGCCATCTTTCTACCCAGTATTTACAGGATCTACATGACATATGGAAAAAACAACATTGAATTGAAAAATATATTTAAAAAATTACAGAAATCTGTAATGAAGAGCAGGTGTTTTACCAAGGCCTGATAGAGGAATCCTTACTAGATATCCAACATGACAAGTTTAGTTGATGGGCATTGGCCCAATTCTCAGGGAAGAAACAGAGGGAGCATGGGATATATGTGGAGCAGTTTGTTTAATGACAAGGAATAGTCATTATACCCATAGGTTAAGAAGACTAGAAGGTCAAGGACACTTGTGTTTAATCCCAGCTCAGTGGGAGAACTTTGGATCCCACTGGAGAGCACATGGTGTGAAAGGGGCAAGTTCACACATTCAACTTCCTTCCTTGTTTGCTATTTTGTGCTCTTCCCAATAACCTCTTTGTATTTCTCAGTGAATCCTATTTAAAAAAAAATCAGTATCAGTGAACTACAAACTCCACCTGCAAGGAATTATGTGTTTCTATCCTTACATTGAAACTTCCATTCTTTCCGATTTTGATTTGATTTTCAGATTTTGTGTAATTTTGGTCAGGTTTATAATGTGGGATTCCCCTCTGTATGCTATGAATATGGTTTATTACCATTGGTTATTTAAAAAAGCTGTTGGTCAATGGCTTAGTAAAGGCAGGTGGGAAATTCAAACAGAGATATAGAGAGAAAATAGGCAGAGTCAGAGAGACACCATTTGGCTGCCAAAGGAGACAGATGCCAGGCCCTTACCAGTAAGCCACAGCCTTGTGCTAATACACAGATTAATAGAAATGGGTTAATTTAAGATGTAAGAGTTAGTTAATAAGAAACCTGAGGTAATAGGCCAAACAGTGTTGTAATTAATATAGTTTTAGTGTGATTATTTGGGTCTGGGTGGCCAGGAAACTTATGAACAGTCTCCAACTACAAGTTTACAGGAACTAGTTAGTACCAAATGAAGCCCTCAAGACCATCACACAAAGAATCAACCTCCAGGGTCAGTGGTTTCCTATATTTGTGCTCAGGAAACTCATTCAAGTTCTAATGGGAAATTTTGATTGTCATTGATGAGTGGAGAGTTCCCATTGAGGCAGGAACCATTATCTCATTAAGGAAGACATACTATGCTACCATTGTCCTTGGTCTCTATCAACAAAATCATCTCTCTGGGTTTTGTGGTCAGCATCATTCTTATAGTTAGTTAGACCTTATAAATGTTATCAGAATACTGCCCATTAGGATGGCACTGTATCTGATGCTTCACGGGAAATAAGGAAGTCACGGACCTCCACAGATAAGGGGGCCTTATAAATTCCTTTATATGAATAAGAAACAGAGAACTGGTGTCTGTGGGTCTGAGCCTATCCAAATCACACTTACTATAATAAACACAATAATGCGCTGGAAAGAATGGATATGCATACATCAAATGTGGGTGGATAGATGAAAGTGCCAGACCTGTTATAAATGAATTTCTGGTCATTCTGTGGGAAAACAGACGACAGCAGGACTGGTAGAAACCAGTTGGGCTGCTTCTTTAAGAGTCACTCATATGACCTAACCTGCTCTCTAGACAGCATGGATAAATGACAATTGTTATTAAGGAGTCTTTAAGTGCACAAATCTTCTAGAGAATATACGTATCAGTCTAAATTCATGATAAATTAATATCAGTTAAAGACTATATAAATGAAATATATAGTCATACAGTAAAATATTTTACATGTAAAAAGAGGTGCTGATAAATGCCTCAGTATTTTTGTTTTCAAATTATTAAATCCAATGGAAAAATCAATACATATAATGAAGTATTACATCATTTTAATTTTATGTAGGTAGCTTATAATGTTATAGCAAGATATTCATGAGATAATAGCTTTCACCTCAGAGTGAATATTCCAATGTTTTATGTCATATTTGAAAGGTTATATATAATTCCACTGATGATATCTGGATGCACAATATTTCTGCTAATTTTAAAGATGCCTCATATTTTTCTCCACAATCCTCCTATGTCCATATTCATAATCTGTATCTTACCTTATTGATTTTTGTGTTCTCAAAATCATGATTAGAGAAAATCGCCCTTGGAGTCTTGTTATGATCAGTGGAGAACAAGATGAAGATATTTGTAATGAAGATGCAGGTGCATATACACCGTCATGGTGCTGCTCCAGGAGGAGGCAAGCCCCATTGGAGAGGATGTGACAGTCAAGGAAATTAAAATATTGATGGAAATTATTCCTGATATGTTGTTTTGGTGGGGGTAAGGGATGTAATATGAACAACACTGAAATGACCCGTCCTATCCTGAGCAATTTACACATGTTCCTCCTGTTGTTTCATAACAACGCTACGGCAGTGGTTCACAACCTTCAGTGGATGTCAGGATAGTCCTAGGGCCTAGAGCACACATCAGTGACTGTCACAACATGCATGGGACCTAGAGCTCAACCAGACAAAATCCCAGCATGAAGGAAAGAAAATATGCGAAAAGCCCCACTGCTAGTCAAGAAGTTGTTCACAAGTGATAGCTGCTTGGAGAGTGAAAATCAGATTTCTCTAATGGTGTGGCCCTGGGTGGATCACACACAGCCTAAGGCAGGCTGCATGCTCAGGAGTAGCTGGCCAACATAAATCACATTTTATGTTTTTAGTGGCCTTACTTCCCTTTTACTGAGTGAGAAAAAGAACATGAAATTGCATCGGTAGATAGAAAGAAGGGATCTGGGTGGAGCTGGGCAGTGGGAAAGATTGTGATAAAAAAATTATACTGTGTGATACTCACAGAGAATGAATTAAAAAAGAAATAAGGAATTCTGAAAAGTGGAACAAGCAGAAGCTAAATAGAGCACAAAGGACAGTGGGTAAATCAGCAAGAGCTGATGCCTCTTACTGGTGCTTTTCAATTTCTCTAAAAAAATTTTGTGACTCTAAAAAATTATTCTTCACTATGTCTTCTACATTTATCAGTTTCTTAGGTAGTCTACAGTACAGAGTAAGCAGGTATCATATATTCCTTCCCTGACCCGAGGAAGCCACCAAATGCAATAATCAATGGGTAGATCAAATATGGTGACTTTATACCATGTGAGATTATTGAACCTGAGAATTTGAAAATAATGAGACAGTAATTATTTGGGAGTAATATATCTCTTGATGGTTCCACTTTTAATACTGGTGCCATGGAAACTACATTCCATCAGGACTCTTATGAGGAAAAACATTCAGCTAAAAGCAGTAGCTGAGTATCTATACTGACAAAGAAATGGTGGCTGCTAAGGTAGAGGGAGGGAAAGACGAGGGTTAGTGTTAGGTGTCCAGAGCTACTGTAAAGAGGAAATCCTTCTGGATATCTTTTTATGGTGTTTATAAAACAATGTGTGTGCCCCTAAGGCCACCAGGATGTGTCCTGAAAATGGTAAATATAGGAACTTCCAGTTGTGTGTTACCACAATGAAGAGTGATAGGCAAGATGGTACTGCTAGACTGCCATTCAATTTAACCTCCAGGAGAAAAACCAAGTTTCATGAGACCCCTAACAGTACACTCATTCATACTCCCTGTTACAGATCAGCCTTGAACATCACTTTCCTCATTGTGGGTCACTGTCTCCTAAAGATTCTTGTGAGATCCAACTGTGTTGCACATTGACATACAGAGACAGAGCATCCCAGGGTCTGTGTTCTCACAGCATCCATTCATAGCTATGGACTAAACACAAAACAGAATGCATCAACTAACCTCACACCAGGGATGGCAACTAAAGCCTCCCATCCTCAACTGGGAGGGTACAACACACACAGCTTTTCCAGTAAGCAAAATCAGCAAGCAATATGTCAGACATGATGTGATCCAAGGCCTATAGGATGGCTATCTAACTTCCTTTGACAAGATCAAGAATTTCAGATCCCTGCTTGCAACTGAGACACCCCAGGCTCAACCTTCCAGCATTAGGCTGAAATCATATCTCAGGAAGAACCTAAGTCCCAGTGCCTGGAGGCCTTATCCAATCATCAACACAGCCAATCAATGTAGGGTCTGATTGAGGGGTGGGGCCAACTGTTCACATACTTGGGAATAAAGCCTGAGTGAGTTGTTGCTGGGTCAGATCCTGGGTCCTCAGAAACCTTTGAGGAGTTGAGTCTGTGGGTGGACTGAAGCAGCAGAATTAACCACAGGTGAGGCTCTGTCTGTGCCAAGGCAGAATGGGAACTGATTCTGGAGGGGAGCCTTGAGAGACTCCATGGAGAATCAGGCAGAACCCAAAGAAGGAGAACATATTCTAAGGCTCAGCATCCCTGCTGTGGGTAGGTGGAGGGGAAGGGGTGGAAAAGGCATAGAAGAATCCAGATCTTTTGGCCCCCTGGTCCAGGTTTGTATATGTTCCCTGTAAGCAGAAGTCTGGGTCTGTCCATAGAAAGTGCCAGAAGTTACCACGCACGCCAGTAGCCTGGGTGATAGAGATTGTTTCTTGCCTATAATCTTTGGGTAAATTGGTTCTCACTTGACCTGTTCAGATGTGGAAGAATGATGCATGACCCTATCCAGGTCCTATGGGAAGGGTTGTTTTAGAGACCCAGAAAGTCCTGAACCTGAAATCTTGTTGTAGGTTTGTTACTGAACTTCACCTCCTCTTGTGGATCTGGCTTCCTCCAGTTTTCCCGAGTGATGCCATTCTCACTGAGGAAGTGTGTGGGGAGTTTGGTTGCATGGTTCCAATTGTAGGATTAAAAGAATAGTACCTATGATTCTTCCCACATTTGAGGTAGATTTTTTGAGACAGGGTTTCACTGTGTAGTCCTGGCTGTCCTGGAACTTACTCTGTATACCAGGCTGGCCTCGAACTCACAGAGATCTCCATGGCTCTTCCTGAGTGCTGGAATTAAAGGTATGTGCCACCACTGCCTGGCCTTTCCCACATCTTTATACAAGACATTTCACAAAATTTTCATTCAAGAAGAAAGGGTACAAGGCAAGCCCAGTACCCATTGAGTATTAGAAAGGGATATGATGCCATGTGGTCCCAGTTCTTGGGTTCACTTTGAAAACTGGATCCAATACCATATAATACAAGTTTTGCTCAGTATAAATCTTAAGTCAATGATATAGTAAGTACATGATTGTTTTTTGCTTCTGGTCATCAGTGTGCATAAATATCTTTCTTAAATAATGAGATATAGTACACCTAAAGTTTTTATTGCTAGAATTCTGGACTCTTCATTTTGCATTGGTTCTAATTACTAGAAGTGGTTGATCTATTTCATACATGCCCTAAGCACTTTCTACAACCTTTCAAAAATTATTTGAAAGAATGGATCAGAGAATATTATTGATCACAGATGGATTAATTTCTTAGGAAGGAGTAAGAAGACTTTTTAAAAATATTGGTGTGCTCACATATTCATTTGTCTTCCCACTCCAGGTCTTTAGAGACATGACTCCAGCTGTCTTCCTGACAATTTTATGCTTGGGAGTGGCCTCAGCTGCTCCAGCACTTGATCTCAGTTTGGATGCTGAATGGCAAGAATGGAAGATGAAATATAAAAAATCATACAGTAGTCTGGTTGGTAAACTGGAACTTGTCCAGAAAAACCCCAGGATGAATTGTCATTACTGTTGAAAGTGTTTAGGCACATTTGAGGTCATAGACCTCATCCTTCCCTGAAGAATTATATAATCACAATTCTTCTGAGCACAGAGTGGCCAAATCCTCTTTCCTTCCGTATGTGCCTGATGTGTGGCTGTTGTGTCTGTAGTTCCCGCTCATTGACCTCTGTTTCCCTCCGTATGTGCCTGATGTGTGACTATTGTGTCTGTAGTTACCACTCATTGACCTCTGTTTCCCTCCGTATGTGCCTGATGTGTGACTGTTGTGTCTGTAGTTCCCGCTCATTGACCTCTGTTTCCCTCCGTATGTGCCTAATGTGTGGCTGTTGTGTCTGTAGTTCTCACTCATTGACCTCTGTTTCCCTCCGTATGTGCCTGATGTGTGGCTGTTGTGTCTGTAGTTCTCACTCATTGACCTCTGTTTCCCTCCATATGTGCCTGATGTGTGGCTGTTGTGTCTGTAGTTCTCGCTCATTGACCTCTGTTTCCCTCCATATGTGCCTGATGTGTGACTGTTGTGTCTGTAGTTCCCGCTCATTGACCTCTGTTTCCCTCCGTATGTGCCTGATGTGTGACTATTGTGTCTGTAGTTACCACTCATTGACCTCTGTTTCCCTCCGTATGTGCCTGATGTGTGACTGTTGTGTCTGTAGTTCCCACTCATTGACCTCTGTTCGCCTACATCATCAAGTCCACTGGGTCAGATTTTTCCAGAGTGTAGTTATAAAGAAATGTCATTAATTATGCTCACTTCTAGGAAGAAGAAGCCCAGAAGAGAGCAGTATGGGAAGAAAATATGAAGATGGTCAAAATGCATAATGTGGAGAATGGCCTGGGGAAGAATGGCTTCACCATGAAAATGAACGCCTTTGGTGACATGGTGAGTGTGACATGGATTGCTGCCCACTGTGTTTTCTTCAGTTCTTTACATGGGGTTTTTTGTTTCATTTTTTCATGTGTTGTTTCGCTTGTTTGTTGTTTTTGCTTTGCTTTTTATTATTGCTATTTTCCTTGCAGAGCCATAAAGAATACAGACAAATGATGACTGATATACCAGTTCCAGCTGCCATGTATGGGAAAAGGAACCAAGAAGATGTTAGTGATTTCCCCAAATTTAAGGACTGGAGAAGGGAAGGCTATGTGACTCCTGTACGGGACCAGGTAAGACAGCAGCCCATACCCGAATTCTTAAACCACTTTTAAGACAAAATACTTGATATCTGTGTGTATATTAAATATGGAGAGATGCACAGTTCTTTCTTTCTTTTATGAAAGCTTCATACACTTATACAATAGTTATTTATCCTAGAAATTCACCACACACACTCTTTTTACAACTATTGTCCTCTACGGTGTCTGTCTCTGGAATTTATTTCTTCTTTTGTTGTTGTTGATAACCCATAAAACCAGTAGGTTCTTCTCAAATGTCCACGTGTGTGTGGCCATTGACCCGGATATGTGTTAGCTACAAGCAGTCATGTTCTCTAGGAGAGTACCATCCCTCCTTAGGCATCTATCAACTACTAGTACATCATTATCATAATATATTACCTGTCTCTGTTGTTGCCGGGTTGGTTTTTGGTTATGTATTGACAATTTCATTTCCCTGCTCAGGGTGATTGCGGTTCTTGCTGGGCTTTTGCTGCAGCTGGTGCCATAGAAGGACAGATGTTCGTGAAAACTGGCAACCTGACCCCTTTAAGTGTGCAGAACCTACTGGACTGTTCTAAACCTCAAGGCACTGATGGTTGCAAAAGTGGTAATGCATACAAAGCCTTCCAGTATGTTCTCCACAACAAAGGTCTCGAGGCTGAGGCAACCTATCCATACGAGGGAAAAGTAAGTGGACTTTTTATACCACTGTCATTTCAGCCAGCTTCAGACACGGGACAATTGCAGAAATAATCCATGGTCTTCAGAACTCACATCGGAAGGTAGAATCAATGTACACCAGCAGTGGTCTCATGAGAGCATCAGTTCTTTCCACGAGTTTCTAATGAGATGGTTTCCATGTAGCTGTTCCTGTGCTATGCACACAGAGAGTATGCAAACTCTTCCACATGTAATGGAGATTTCTTACAGACATAAAGACCTATGAGGTGCTATTGAAGATATGGTAGCTGATTTTCAGTTCCAAATCTCCCAGTAGTATTTCATTCCTGGGATGATTTATAGCAGTCCAGACATGGGGATGCTCAGTCACAAAGTGGAGAGTTGTGGTTCTGATGCATGTTCCTTAGAAGGTGTGTGGAAATATCTTAGTCTCTTACCTCTTTATCTTTTAAGGATGGACCCTGCAGGTACAAGCCTGAGAATTCTAAAGCTTATGTCACAGAACCTATGATCCTCCCACCAAATGAGGTTTACCTACTGGTGGCTGTAGCATCTATAGGACCTGTCTCTGCTGTAATTGATGCTTCCCATGATTCTTTCAGGTTCTACAATGGAGGTAAGCATAGTTCCCTCTAGATAAGAAAAAAGAAATGTGACATAGCCATGCCAGGTTCATGAAATGCTGTTTATCTAGAAAATTGTGTGTGACTTTGGGTTTCTAATCTTTCCTCTCCACACAATAATACTGAGCTCCATCCTCAGCAGATAGGACCCTTACATGCAAGTAAGTGCATCATATTTCAAAAAAATTATCATTTAGCTATTTTTAAACTAACCTCAATTTGGTGGGTGTTTTAGGTTTTTGTGGAGACTGTTTTTCTGAAATCAAATAAGCCTCTTGATTTAAGTTACTTCTATTCAGTGAGTTTTAATTTACATGAGCTTCTAGCTTAGAAATTAAAGATTATAATTAGCCATCTTATAGGCACCTAGGCAATTGTTTATCAAAAATCTGTGCTTATTTGGGTTTTTCACTTTTCTGTAAAAATATATATATAGTATATATGCATATTTACATACATGTGTATATATGTATGAATGTATGTATGTATTCTCAGTAACAACTCAGTCAACTTTTATGTCTGCCTGTAGTTTACATCATTTGTGGGGTCTTTGAAAATGCCTCCCTACTGTTGGTGGCTGTGGTCACTGCCAGATGCCCTGTGCATCTCATATCAGCTTCTGTGTTATTTCCCAGGCATTTATCACGAGCCAAACTGCAGCAGTTATATAATGAATCATTCAGTTCTGGTGGTTGGCTATGGATTTGAAGGAAATGAAACAGATGGTAATAACTACTGGCTGATCAAGAACAGGTATAAATTGCTAAAAATATCTATATTTGAAATTCTGGTATTGGAGAGACAATTCAGTGATTAAGAGCACTATGTGCCCCTCTAAAAGAGTCCAAAGTGCTTATCTCTTGAAGTCAATGTTTAAGTACACAACCTAGAAAACTTTGTCCCACTTAAGTCAAACAAAATCTGTTTTATTTTACTATGTACCTATGTGAGGTATGTGTACATGCATGCTTGCATGTTTGTGCACATATGTAGAGGCCTGATGCCAACATCAGTTCTTTCTCAATCATTATCCAAGTTCTACACTGAGTCAGTGCTCCTCACTGATCAAGGAGTTCACTGTCTAGTCTGGCTAGCCACTTGTTCTAGTGTGTCCTGTGTCCATGTTCTGAGAACTTGCTATAGGGACACTACAGTGTTCAATGGTTCTGTTCTTTGACCTCCAGTCCTTAACCTCTGAGCTCCCTTATACCATAAACAACCTACTCATAATGTTTTATCATAACATTTCCATACTCAGTGGTTTCTTGGGTGTCAATGTTATTTTGTGTCATTGTTTTTTCTAAAATCTGATGCATTTATTAGGCCTGAGCTACCCTTCCTCTGATGTTGTCTTCCCAGTCCTGTACGAGGTGCCTCTTGGTACTCAGGGATAGACCCTCAACTTTTCCTGATCCTTCTGTTAGGTTGGCCTCTTGTCAGTTACTATAAGAAATCAATAATGCGTTGATAAATGAAACATGTGTTTCCTTCCAGCTGGGGAGAAGAATGGGGCATAAACGGCTACATGAAGATTGCCAAAGATCGCAACAACCACTGTTCAATTGCTTCACAAGCCAGCTTCCCCAATATATTCTGAACTCCTGGTAACCACAAGAGAGGACTTGGCAGAGACAGCATTCAATGGAGTGCTTTCCACTTCCCAGTGACCAGCCTTTGCTGAGTGTGTTCAACAGTTGAGTTCTGAAGAGGTCCATTGCACTGTGAATTCTGGAAACTGCTCACTCTATCTCAAAAGGACAACTATTGTACCTGATGGGTCTTTATGACACTTGCAGAAACTTGACTTTCACTTTTAATGGTTATGTAAATGGTGTCTTTAAAAATAATAAATTCAAATATAGTTTCTAGCATCTCTGTTTTGTGAAGTGATTTACTTTTTGTGATCAAACATGTAATTTATCCAGATGACAACATTGAGTGTGCTGGTGGCATTCTAGGAGAAAGAGCAATTTCTTCTAGAATCTCTTCTGTGATGGCCTTTATTCCATTTGGGTTATGGTCTGCTTACAGGGTTTTATATATTAGCAACCATTTTCCAAAAGACTTTATAAACATTTCTGGATTTGATACTTTTAACCAACATTAATTTACCGTTTGGTTCTCTGTGAAGTGTGATGGCACAATGTACTGTCAGACTGAATTGAATGGAGCTGTGACTCTCCCTTGTCCAGCACCTCACCCCTGCACTAGATTCCCAGTTACTGTGTCAGAGACATTAAGGTCACCATTCCTGCAGTTACAGGACAGTGATTCAGATGACACTTACAGAATCTTCAGTTCTTCAACATACAAGAGTAACAAGAGAGGTATTTCAATACAGTCCATCACAGACACTGCCCTGTTCTATTATGGGTTACTGAGCTTATTACCTGATGCACTGAACTTTACCATAGCCATGCAAGTATGGAAAAATAGTGTATGTATGTCTGTACGTATGTATATTCACATATATTCATAAACAACTTTGTATACAGGACTCAAACAGTGAGTGCTGTTCTTACCCTATATATCCCAGTGGATGGTGAAACACTGTAGGGGCAAATGTGTTTTCTAAATTGTTTTGCTTTTGAATTTCATTTAAACCTTTTATTTAACTGAGGCAAAATATTTGTCCTTTGGGGAACACATACTGAATTCATTTTACATCTACAATATGCACTGAATTGACACAATCCGTGTAATTGCTGTTGAGGTATGCTCAAAGTATACTCAAAGTATTTTCTGTGTCTTCAAAACCTTCCTGTAGACATCCGGAAGTTTCTAGTGACTTGTGCTAGACTGTAGCAGTACAGGTGGCTAGAGTACTCTTCCTTTGCTTGGATTTACCAAACATCATCCACCTTATCCTTGTCTTCCCTTCCCCTTTACTCCCAAATTTTCAGGGAGTCTTTTTCAGGTCCTATTTGACTCTCTGCTTCTAAACATCTGGTCTTTTTATCTTGAGTGAAAATAGTGAAGTTTCATTGTGGCTGGGATTGCATGCATAAGACTTGCAGAAGATCCAGGCAGACAAGATCCCAGCGTGGATGGGAGAGGCTCTAATGAATTTCCACCCCTATCTGAGCAGCTATTAACCATTGATGGTTTATGTGGAAAGGGGAAATCACATTTGTTCAGAGAAGTGAGCTCTGAGAGGCTATCTACACTCCACATGCAATAAGGGAACCCAGAGGGTAATAGAAACCTTTAAAAATTAAGTATAACAGATGAAGTTTGGAAGAAAAAGAACTAATGAAGATATAGGATGATGGGAAAGGAAGAAATTGTTGAGACAATTTGATCAAAACACATTACATGCATGTATAGAAAGAGAATCTTTAAAGAGATACTTTTAAAATATGAAAAATCAGTGAATCCAAAATTCATTCTTTTAAAAATAAATTTGGTAAATCTTTAGTCAAATTAAATAGAATGAGAGAAGACTCAAATTAATAAAATTGGAAACAAAAAAGGAGACATTACAGCAGATATATGAAATCCAGAACAATCATAAGCACATATTTTTAAAATCTTTATTTTATTGAATGGAAAAATACAAAAAATGAATAAATATCAAGACATAAGCCAAGCATAAATCAAGAAGATATGAATGATTAAACAGAGCCAGCAATGAGGATGAAGCAGCAATAAACTTCTGATGAAAGTAAGTCTAGCCTACGACGCCACACAAACACCTAAGACCAGATGGACTCACTGCAGACTTGACAAGCACTTTGGAGAATGCTAATATTACTCATTACTACAACAATGAAAACTTATATCTCTTTATTTTTTAAAACTGAGTGTAATTACCTCACTTATTCCCTTCCCTTTACTCCGTCAACTCCCACGTCCTTCACCCACTCACTCCCTTTCAAATTCAAACCCTTAGCTTCTTAATTGTCAAAGTATTGATGAATCCAGTATTATCCTGGTAGCAAATCAGGTCCAGATTCAACAATAATAACCTCAGCAGCAAAAATTAGAAACTCATCTCTCTCTCTTTTTAATTAATTTTAGAAAAACTATCTTTTCTCATTTCACATGCCAAATCCAGTTTCTACTCCCTTCCCTTCTCCTGCTCCCTCTCCCTTCCCCCCATCCCAGCCCCCATCCACCCAGAGAGGGTAAAGCTTCTAATGAGAAGTCAACAAAGTCTAGCACATTGCTTTGAGGCAGGACCAGTCTTCCCAACTATATCTAGGCTGAACAAGGTACCCCACCAGAGAGAGAATGGGTTCCAAAAAGCTAGAACAAGCAGTAGGGATAAATTCTGGTTTCGCTGTCAGTGCCCCACAGTCTTCCCCAGCCATACAACTGTCACCTACATTCAGAGGGCTTAGTGTGGTTCTATGCTGGTTCCCTTGCTGTCGGAACAGAGCTGGAAGGCTTCCATTAGCTCAGGTAAGCTGTTTCAGTGGGTATACCCATCATGTTCTTGTATGATGGCTTCTCAGAAAATTGGGAACCAACTTACCACAAAACACAACAATACCACTCTTGGGCATATACCCAAAGGATGCTCAACCATACTACAAGGACATTTTTTCAACTATGTTCAATACAAATATTATTATTTGTAATAGCTAGAACCTGGAAACAACTTATATGCCCTTCAACTGAAGAATGGATAGAGAAAATGTGGTACATTTACACAACATAATTACTCAGCAGTAAATGACATCTTAAAATTTGCAGGCAATAGATGGAACTAAAAAAATCCTTAGTGAGGTAACTCAGACTCAGAAAGATGAGCACAGCATGTGCCCACTCATAGGTGAACACTAACTGTGAAGCAGAGGATAAGCAGCCTATAGTCCATGACTTCAGAGAAGCTAAGAGAAGCATACATAGATTCCCCTGGGAAGGGAAAATAGACAGGATCTCCTAAGAAATTTAGGAGTGTGGGGTTGGGGAGAGAAGGGAAGGTGGGATGGGAGGAGGAAGAAAGAAGAGGGAGAGGAGAACCGTAAGGAACAAGATGGTGTAGATGCAGTGAAGGACAGAGAGGGAGAGCAAGGAAGGAGACATCTTGATTGAGGGAGCCATTATGGGACTTACAAGAAAACCGGCACTAAAGAAATTCCCAGGAATCCACAAGGATGACTCCAGCTAAGACCCTAAGCAAAAGTGGAGAGGGTGCCTTAACTAGCCGTGCTCTGTAGTCAGATTGACAACCGTCTTAAATGTCACCATAGAACCCACATCCAGCAACTGATGGAGGCAGAGCCTGAGATCCACAGTGGAGCTTTGGGTTGAGCTCCCAAAGTGCAGTCAAAGAGAGGGAGGAGTGAGAATACAAGCAAAGAGAAACTCATCTCTCTTAGCCACAAAAACTCTAAAAGTTTTAAGAAAATACTGGCAAATATAACTCAAGAGCATATCAAAAAGTTCATTTATCATCACTAAGTTATCTTTATTCCAGGGATTCAGAAGTAGACTACCATATGGAAATCAACAAATGTTACCAATCATGAATATTGACATGAGATAGAAATGACATGACATCTCTTTGACTAAAGTCCGACATCATTTTTATGATAATGTAATAGTGGGTGCACACCTAAACACAGTAAAGGTTATATATATACATATATGTATATATATATATATAATCAGGCTTATTATAGTCAACATCAACATCATGCTAAATGAAGAAAAACTTGGTTTCACTAAGATCAGCAACAAGCTGGGGTAAATACTGTCTCCACTCCTATCCAATATAGTGGTTGAAATCTTAGGTAAGGCTGGTTGTTGATGAGGTTCATAGGCCTCATAGCTAGGAAGTATGTTAGGCGCCTCCTTCCTCTGGAAGCTCTCATGGAGTCTTCTGATAAATGAAAGTTACTCCTGAAGAAAGGGCCATTCAGGTCAGTTCTAGGTCATTGGTCTTTGGCACCATGTGCATGGTATCTTCGGCAACAGGAATTTACCTTGGTGGTAACCAATGACTTTCTAAGTGGACATAAGGCCTGCTCAGCAAGAGGGATGCTGTGCAGGGTATTAGAAGCCTAGGTAACTATTCAGTGCTACTGAAATAATGCTTATAGAAGGAGAAAAATCTACAGCCAAATATTTACTAAACCAGAACAATCCCTGACAATAATATATAAACATTTGTCCTTATACACACAGACAAGTATAGGTATCATACCTCATTAAGAAAATTTGTCAAGGTATCCCCAGGCCCATGTGATGTCATGCAGCTCACATGGGTGAAAGATACCCATAGGGCAGCCTGGGTTCTCATGACCTGGCCTGCATGAAGGCATCCACAGGTCTGCCTGATGTCATGTGGCTCAGGTTAAAAAAAAAGACATTCGTGGGGCAACCTGGTCCTCACAGGCCATGATGATGTATATTGTGGAGAAATGGGAAAGAAAAAGATGTGGGATTGATGTGGGATCCCCCTCTGTACACTGTGAGTATGTTTTATTATCTTTGGTTAATAAAGAATCTCCTTTGGGCCTATCACAGGGCACAATATAGTCAGGTGGGAAATCTAATCTATAAAGAAAGTAGGTGGAGTTAGGGAGATGTCATGTAGCTGCCCAAGGAGACAGACACCCCAGAACCTTGCCAGTAAACTATGAGCCTCGTAATAATACACAGAATAATAGAAATGGATTAATTTAAGATGTGAGAGCTAGCTCGAAATATGCTTAAATTATTGGCCAAACAGTGTTGTAATTAATATAGTTTCTGTGTTATTTTGGGTCTGGATGGCCGGGAAGTGAACAGTCTCTGCCTACAGAATGGCACACCAACATAGGCTACTACATCCACATAAAACCTGAGAGAGCTTGGAACAGAATTCTAGAGACAAACAGAGAGAGAG
>LOEQ01008238.1:19704-42093 GCA_001685075.1 Bramus lutescens
AGGGAGAGAGAGAGGGAGAGAGAGAGGGAGAGAGAGAGAGGGAGAGAGAGAGAGGGAGAGAGAAAGAGGGAGAGAGAGAGTGTGTGTGTGTTTAGCACAGCTTCTTGGTAGCTGCAATTTTCTTTTTCGGATGAGCTCTATTTGCTGGCGGTGAGCAGGGGCACTGAGGCTCCTTTAAGAGAAGGCTGACTGACTCATCCTAAGAAATGGCGGCCTCCTGGTTTATGCTGGCAGCAAGAACTCTGGCTCTTTCATGAGGCCAAGCACTTGAATGGGGTTTGTGAGCAGAGTGCTGTAACTTTCTTAATGGCAACATAGATCCACTGTGTCATTGACTGTGTTTTCTGTCCTGCCTGATTCCCGCCGTTGTTAATTCCCAAAGAAATCACATAGAGGTCTACATTAGTTATAAATTCATTGGCCCATTAGCTCAGGCTTCTTATTAACTCTTATAGTTTTTCGGTGAGGCAGTCACATCTTGCTTGCTCTGTGTCTAGATCATGACTGCAGACTGTGCTTCCCGCTTCCCAGAATTCTCATTGCCCCAACTCGACTTCCTGCCTGGCTACCAGCCAATCAGCATTTTATTAAATAAGTACAAGAAATAAATTTTTACAGGGTAAAGCCATTGTCCCATAGCAGTATGCCTGGAAATGGGGCTATAAGCATGGCTCAGAGAGCTGGCACTAAATGGACCTCTGCCATGTTGGACTGGGCAGTGTCAGAAGGCAAAGCAGTCTTAGTCCTAGTCATGCCTGCTTAGTATTAAAAAAAAATCACTCCTGGTCAAAAAATAGTTACAGATACATGCAATAAGGACAAATCCAAATGAAAAAGACTTCTACATGGGTCACAGTGTTGGATAAATGTACGTAGGCTTGAGACAGAGAGGACAAAGACTATAGATTGTTTATAACATAAAAGAATTCAAACAGTCATAGATTAAAGGAGTAAAAAAGCACCACATAAAGATAAAAATACACAGGGAGTCTGAATTATGTATATTATTGTGTTTTATTTAAATTTTTTACTATAAATGAGCTAAGTACAGAGAGACTTTTCATTGTACAGGCTGTTAAACTAAACCAACATAGATTTTAAAAATCTTGTCTTCAAAATTTGGAACTAAGGATGTGTTGCTTTAGAAAAGAGGTTCTGCTTTTGTTTCCACAGAGGACAAGAACCTGTGGATTCCTTCCAGGCTAATGTGGTTTGAAGTACCAAGACAGAGGACTGGAGCCCAGTCCAGTGGATACAGCCACAAAATCCAGCACCTACTCAAGAGTGGAAAGATTGCAAGAACTCAGCTGATCTGGGCCCTTGCTGTAAGACTGTGTTTCCTAATAACATGAGAAGTTACACCCAAGAAGTCTCACAAACACAACTGGTCAGACATGAGCTGAACAAGGGTGACACAAAGCAATGTGCCAAACTACATGGGGAAAGCCATGAGCCCTAAAACCTGCACAGTGAACTACAAGCAACCGAGGAAAGCTGGGAGCAGAGAGGTGGTCCTCCCTGAGGAAGAACACACTGGCTGTCCAGTGCCAAAAGCTCAGCCCAGCAAACTTAAATACAAGTAAATTTATTTGGATTCAGCAGATTTCAATTAGAATATATATGTGCAAACAAATATGTGTACACATAAATTAATAGTTCATGAAGAAAAGAAGCCATGAATCTGAAGGAGAGTGGACAGGGTACATAGGAAGATTTGCAAGAAGGCAAGGGGAATGAGAAATGTTGTAATTACATTATAATCTCAAAAGTAACCAAAGAGGGATACAAACAGGAAAAGAAGACAGAGCAGTTCTGTTAGCACAAAATATTATTTTGTACATAACAGACTCAGAAGGTCCCACAAAATATTCTTAGAGCTGATAAAGACATTTAGCAAAGTGGCAAAATAGAAAGTTATCACACACAAATCTCTAGCCTCATGTACCAGGGGAAATCAGAGTAAAAAAAATCAAATACACAATCCCATTCATAGTGGGCACAAAATATACAATACTTAGTAATACATCTAACTAAGTAAATAAAAAAATCTACAATGAAAACTTAAAGAAAATGCAAAGAACAATGAAGTAATGTGTCTGAAGATGATTGTGGACTGGAAGAATTAGTGTGAAAATGGTCATCCCAGCAGAAGATTCATTGCAATCACAATAAAAAAAATCCAGCTTTGATTTTCACAGATGTGTAAAACCACAACCCAAATACTTATATGGTTGCACAAAAGACCAAGATAGCCAAAGCTTGTGGACCAAAAGAATACTGTGAGCAATATCGCCCTGCCTGATATAAGTCATAGTAAGAGAGGGTGGTCCTGGCACATGAAACAGATACATAGAACCATGCATCAAAGTAGAGGAGCCAGATACAAATCCACACAGCTACAGCTAACTGACTTTTTACAAGGATGTAAAAAATATACATTCTAGAAGAGACAGCACCTTCAGGAAACAGTAACAGAAAACCTTTACTTGTAGAAAAATCAAACTTGACCCTCACATTTTACTCCGAGAAAACGCAACCACAAATGAATCAAAAATCTGCCAAAGGCCCGAAGGAAACTTCCAGAAGAGGTAGGCTTTACATTTCAACCTTGGGGCACAGTGTAGAAACTAAGACCAATTGCTTACAGACTGGACTTGTTGTGACGGTTTCCAAGCAACAAAAGAAACTGTCGGTTCAGTGAAGAAGGCAGGCTTCCTGGGGGGAGAAAATACCTACCAGCTTTACATCCAACAGAGGATTAGTATTTTGAATATGCACAGAACTGAAAAATAATAAACAAGAAAACAAAATAGAAATATGGCTGTCGAACAGGACAGAAAGTACTCAAAAGAAGAGATAGAAATGGCTGGTAGACACTTAAGAAAGTTTTCAAAATGCTTACATACCTGGGGAATGCAGGTTAAACTATGTGAAGCTTCCACCTTCTGTCAGTCAGGATGGTGATGATCAGGGATCACATGACTACGCATGCTGATGTGGATGTGGGAAGGGGGCCCTTCCACACTGTTGCTGGTAAAGGCACAGCTCCATTCAGTGTTCTCACCGGAATCCTCCAGTTATGAACTGACTTCCAAGTCAGCCTAGGGGGAGTTACTCTTTCCTCAATGAGAAAATGAAAAGCTAAATTCCCAAAAGAAAAGGAAACTAGGAACCCAGACATCCAGCAGGAATTCAAACACCAATGCCACCCCGGACAACCCTCCCTCTCACAAGCATTTAGGCAATACCCCAGGATATGGCTCAGATGCGTATCTGCCCTGGACGCAATGCAGACACAGTGAGCTGAAGGGGCCAGGAACAGCTGGTGGAAAATATGAACATGCCAGCAAGTGCAGAACGTCCAAAGATGACAAATAACAGCTCAAAGCAAAACATCTCTCAGTTTTTTGTTTCTATAAATGAAATGTATTTGGATTCGGCCATACAGGTTCTTTCTCTTTTGTACATAGCACATTCTTAAGAGAGTCATCAGAGACAATATGGCCCTTTACAGAGAAATTTGCTGCCCCCTAGTGTATATTCTTTGCCTTGCATTAAAACATGAAATGACAGAGTAGACCTTGCACTACGTAGAGTCATCTAAAATGACACATTGACAACAGAATTTGGATGGTAAGTAGCCTGAAGGTGAATCATACCTCTTCTTCATCTCCTCCAAATCCAATCTCCCCAGTATCATTCCTGGTACCGCAACAGAACGCCCGTGGCAGTCTTCCCCCTCCTGCCACATCCTTGTTGGATTCCACATACTATTCCCTCCTAACCTACCTTTCCCCACTTCCTGCTCACCCACGGGCCACTCACTCCTGTGCATCAGGTAAGCTGACCGTAGATTGTCTTCCTTCCTTCTGTTCCTCTAGATCCAATCCGCAGTCCCGTGCCCTGTGACATGGTAGATCCTCCAGAGTCACCGCTCTTCGCCGTCTCTCCTCATTCCAAGGAATCAAAACCAGCAGATTCTGCTTGAGCAGTCTGCTCCCCTCCCTCCCATGGACCCCTTCAGGCCCCTACCGATCCCCAGCCCTAAGTGTCAACCCCCAATACCCAGAAATACACTTACCTGGAACCCCCAGTGGCCACAAATATCAGCTCCAAAGAAAAATCCCTATCAGGGAAGACACAACTATCACACTCTCTAAAAACCCAGAGAAGAAACAACAGCCAAGAAAGAAAACACTCACTCAACAACAAATCTAGAAATCAGCACCGAGACCTGTGATTATCCTAATTCCCAGAAGCCTAGATGCCAGCATAAAACACAATCAATAGCAGGCATAGAACTATGTCTCCACTGACCCGGCCACTCTACCTCAGGGCCCTTAATATTCCAACACAGTGAAGCTGAATAACAAGACCTTAAAATGGTCTTTAGGAACATGATAGAGGTACCTAAGGATAAAATAAAAACATCTCTTAAAGAAATGCAGTAAAACACACAAAAAAGTTGGAATAAATAAATAAATCCCTTAAATAAATCTAGGAAACACACACAACAAAAAAATAACAACAAAAAACAGTAGAAAGAAATGAATAAAACCATTCAAAAACTGAAAATGGAAATAGCATCAACCAAGAAAATATAAACCAAGGAATTCCACAAATGAAAAATTTAGGAATTCAAGCAGAAACTACAGAAGCAAACTTCATTAAAAGAATTCCAGAGATGGAAGAATCGTAGGTGTTGAAGATACAATAGAAGAAATAGATATAAAAGTCGACAGAAGTAGTCTTCCTACCAAAAGCAATATATAGATTCAATGCAATCCCCATCAAAACTTCAGCACAATATTCACAGGCCTTGAAAGGACCATGTTTAGCCTCACATAGAAAAACAAAAATTCCAGAATAGCTAAAACAATCCTGAACAAGAAAACAACTGCTGGAGGTCTCAGCTTCCCGATATCAGGTTGTACTAAGAGCTACAGTAGGAAAAAAATGCATGATATTGGCGTGAAAAGAGACCCATTGATCAAGGAAATTGAATTAATGACCCATACATAAATCTACAAACTCATAGACACCTGATTTTTGATAAAGAAGCCAGAAATACACATTGAAAATAAAAGACAACATGTTCAACAAGTGGTGCTGGTCAAATTGAATGTCTACATGTAGAAGCATGTAAATAAATCCATACTTTCATCATCCTGCATGAGTCAAGATGGATCGAAGACCTCATAAAACCAGATACACTGAACCCGGTAGAAGAGAAAGTGGGGAATAGCCTTGAACTCGTTGAAACAGGAGAAGACTCTCTGAACAGAACACCAATAGCACAGGCACTAAAATCAACAATTAATAAGTAATGCTTCATAAAACTGAAGGGGTTCTGTAAGGCAAAAGACACTGTCATTTAGATAAAGCAGCAGTCTACAGAATGGGAAATTATTTTTGGCACCTCCACATCCAATAGAGGATTAATATAAAAAAAATACATAAAGAAGAAACTGGATATCAAACCACCTACTTGTGGAACTCCTAACCGTTCAGTAAGGGGCTATCCTTAATGCTTTGGCTGGCTCTCAGTATCCCATCCCTCATACTGAATGGATTATTTTGCCCAGCCTTAGTACAAGGGGAAGTGCTTAGTCTTACCACAACTTGATACACCATGGTTTGTTGATACCCATGGGAGGCCTGCCTCTTTCTGAACAGAAGCCAAGGAGGAATGGGTTGAGTGTGGTGGAAGGGAGGTGGAGGGAGAGAATAGGAGGAGAAAAAGGAAGGGAAACTGAAGACAGGAGGTAAAATAAATTATTCAAATTTTAAAAATAGCATGTAGGTCTAAATAGAGAATTCTCAATAATGGAAACTCAGACTGTTGAGAAATATTTAAAGAAATGTTCAATATCCTTAGCCATCAGGGGAATGCCAATCAAAACTACATCGAGAGATTCCATCTTACACCTGTCAGAATGGCTAAGATGAATAACATGAATGACAGCTCATGCTGGAGAGGGTGCAGAATAAGGGAAACATGCCTCCATTGCTGGTGATAGTGCAAAATTGTACAGCTACTATGAAATCAATACAGCAGTTCCTCTGAAAGTTGGGAGTCCATCTACCACAAGATCCAGCTGCATAGTTCTTGGGTATATAGCCAAAGGATGCTTCATTCTAACATAAAGACACTTGCTGAACAATGTTCATTGCTGTTCTCTTCATGAGAGCCAGACACTGGAAACAACTTAATGTCCCGTAACAGAATAATGGATAAAAAAAAGTTGTGGTACATTTACACAATGGAGTATTATTCAGCTGTTAAAAAATGACACAATTAAATTTGCAAGTAAATGGATGGAACTAGAAAAAGAAATCATCCTGAGTGAGGTAACCCAGACCCAGGAAGATAAATATGGCATTTGTTCACTCATGCAGATGTTAGCCATTGAAGCAATGATAGCCAACATATAATCTGTAGACCCAGAAAGGGTATGTATAGAGGTTTGGACTGGGGGGGAAGGTCGGCACATGAATATTCCTGGGAGGAAGAAATAGAATAAATTTTATAGGTGAGCTGGGTGGGGGTGGGGACACAAAGAGAAGAATCTAGTGGTGGGCAGGTAAGTGTTGAGTTCTTTGGTAGAGTATAATGCTATTGGCCACTAGCCAAGCTCCCAACAGAATCCTCTCCATCCACTTATATTTCTTAAGCCAAACTTCCAAAATCTGCGTTTTTATCAGCATTTGAATCTTCTAACCTTCCAGCAGAACATCCCATTAAGCTGTACCTCTAACATTATTCCAGCCCACATATTCAAACTTTTACACACACGCAAGCAGTCCTCAAACCATTTGCAAAAGCCTAAGAAGTGCATCATCAGGTTTCTTGGAGCAAATGTCCCATTCCTGGTTACCTATTTCCCATAGTAACCATTTTTCCTCAGTTTTGTGAACAGTACTTCACATAAAGCAAGTTAAATGTGGAGGGGCTCATCTTTGCTAAGGGTTTAAGAAGGAAAACAGCTAATCTTGGCAGGGTAGGAACATGCATCAAGAAACAGAAAGAGGTACATGATGATACTCAGTGTGCCTTCTCTCCTTTATTTAGACTAGGATCCACTGTGGTGGCTGATGGCACCCACACTCAGGGTGGAGCTTCCTTCTTCAGTCAAAAATTTTTAGAATCACTCTCATATGCTCAAGCAAACATGTGTTTCCTTCCAAATCCAGGCAAGTTGACAGTGGAACCACAATGCCAAATAAGTCACCAGTAGATCCAGAATCCACACTAGCGCCTCTGCTGACCAATATGGGTATTGGCACTGGACTTAAATGGTAGAGTTATCTCAGAGGCCAGCTCCCCTCAGCTATGCTGCCAACTTAATACCACTCATAAAATGCTGACGATCCAGGTTCAGCAGGTCAGACTAACTGGAGTGGAGATCTTAGTGAAAACTAAGATCACACACAGGGAACTTATCTGAGGGGGGCAAATCTTAAGTCTTCATTTTTGTTTTTCCTCCTTTTTCTCTTTCTCCTTTTTCTCTTTATTTTCCTCTTTTCCCTTTTGTACCACCTAAGACAAGAATTTCTATTCAAGAAAAGATGACCTCACAACCACAAGTTACATATTTTCCAAAAACCAATTTTAAATCACACTATGATCACAAGTTACACGTTTTTCTTAGAAGCCCACAACTCGTAAAACATTTTCCTTTGTATTGACTTTCCCACCATAGCATCTTCACATCCAAAAGCAATGATTCTCTTTTTAGCGATTAACGAGGTTTTGAGCAAGCCAGGTGTATTTCAGCCAATTCCTTTTGTGCTGTCAATAAACTGTTTATGGTTTCAGTGTAGCAGATTCCTATCCTCTTTCTACTTTCCAAAGCCTTGAACAACTGGTCTACCTAACCATCTGGTTTTCTTTTTTCTTTACACACAATAGGATAATTTAATTTCATATCACACCTTGAGTTTTTTCAAGGTGCATACTGAAACCTGTTACTGATTCTGTAAGCTACATGACCAAGGAACTCAGACCTAACCTTGGGTGTTGGGACACAACTGCTTTATTTGATAATCAGTCTGTTTTTCCACAGGTAAAATGCACGAGTCTAAAATGCATGAAAATTCTTTGTTCTTAGTTTTCATCCTCAGAAAATATCACATCTATCAAAATGAAGGGTGTCTTATTTCTATCTTTTGTATCTCTCATTGGAGCAATTGTCAGAGCAGCCTAAACCATTTCCCTAATCATCTTCACTGTTCTAACCACCTGTATCTTGTAGGCTGACTTAGAAGGTTCAATTAAATCATTGACACAACTAAGCATCATTGCTCTTATAAAAAATCATCTTCATTATGATCTGCAAGTAAATTGCCCAGTGAGGCGTGGGATTTTCCCATGAAACAATCACATTATACTAGACACAGTGGGATCCTCCCAAACACCAATCACACCATGCCAAACACGGTAAGAACACAAGAGCAGCAATCAGCAGAAGGCACAGGAAAAGCAAGGGCATTCTGGAGAAAACCCCCTGGGGTTTGCCTCTCCATCATAGCTTTGCTATCTGGTGGGTGGTGTTCCACAAGCGCAGTCGCTGACTGCGGCTCCTCCAGTATTGCCATCGCCAATAAAAGTCTATGGGGGCCTGATTCGTAGTTCCCGACCTGAGAGTTAATGATCCATTCCAGTCAATACACGCCTAATATCCAATAGACCACAAAGAGTCCAAGAAGATGATTACAATTTTTGAATATAATACTTTTAATTTTTAAAAATCTCAGGCATTCATAAAATGAAACATGATTAAATCTTCCCCCATTTCCCTCCCAACTTTTCCCGTGTCTCCCATTCTCCTCCCCTATTGCATTTTTGTAACTTTTTTAATTAGTCTGTGTCTCTGTGTCTCTTTGTATGTCCTGTACCTGTGTGTGCATATACATTGCACTGTGTATTTGTAGAGTTTAGAAGACAATTTGTGAGAGTTGATTCTATCACGTGAGTCCTGGGGAGTGAACTTAGATCATCAGTCAGGGATCAAGTGTCTTTATCTTCTGAGCCATCTCACCGGTCCCAACATTTCTGTTGCAAAATAAAATAGAAATGGAACTCCCCAAGCAGTAGTAATACAACAAAAAGAAATCTCAGAACTGAAGTTTATATCAATAATCAGATAACAAAATAGAAAGCTCTCAAATAACTATTGTTACTTCATAAAAAATTAGAGAAGCAGGACAAAGGATGCATGTATATTATGAATATGATGTATACAGGGCATATGTATATGATATATGTTATATGTATGTGGTGTATAATATCAATAAACGAGTAGTTGATTTCTTTGAAAAATAAGTAAGTATATCTTTATGTAGATAAGCCAATTAAAAGAAAGAAGGAAATTGGTTTCCATCACCTACATGATGTTTGACAACCTTCTGCAACTCCAGTTCCATGAGATCTGATGCCCTCTTCTGGCCTCTTTATGAAACAAGCACACATGTGCTATGCACACATACATACAGCCAAACATATACATAAAGTAAAAATAAATAAATCTTTAAAACTTAAATCTGAAATAAGGAGAAAATTACAACTGAAATCAAGAAATAAGAACATCGTGAAAGTACATATGAAAAATTAAACACCAACAGATTATAAAGCCCAGAAGAAATGTGTTAAATCAGGCACATGCAATCTACCAATAGTGAAACATGAAAAACAAGCCTAGAAATCCTGAATGGGCCCGCAGCCTGCAGTGAGATTGAAGTAACTAATGAAAGCTTTCTGTTAAACAGAAACAGAAGGTTAGAGAAACACAGCATCATCCTGGATCTACAAAACTTGAATTATCAGGTAAACGGATGAAGAAGTAGGTGAGTCTCAGGGGCAGCCTTAGGATGGAAGTAAAAATCCTAAAATCCTGAGATTTAGGATAACTACTGAGCTCAGACATAAAGAACTAAGCATGCTGGGCTGGGAGACTTACCCTCTCGGGAGAGCCACATCAAAAAATATATAACAGCATTTTCTAAAAAGCGACTGCAAAATGAAGATAGGCAGAGGCAGGAGATGGCAGATAAGAAAAGAAAAAGAGAAGAAACCAAAAAAAAAGGTAAGTAGAAAAACACAAAATTAGATGATGATCTAACAAAAACAGAAGTTTAAAAAAAATCAGATAGAGGGGAGAAAGTCCTTATAAATGTATAGGAGTGAGATGAATCATAACACAAGAAAAAAGTGCATACCTGAGTTTTCAGAACGGCTTTTTATGAGTCTTTGGAGACGTGAATGCTAAAGACATGAGCAGATGGCGTTGAGCAGAGCCTGAAGGCGTCCGGGGTTTCCTTCCTTGCAGACGAGGGCCCTCTGCTGGCCACGGCTAGGTTTGCCTCGCCTTCCAGAATTTCCCCAATTCACGCTCCCTGGAATAGCGGCTGTGGCTGAGAACTAGTTTCCAAATGCAGGGAGTATTCAACAGCAGGAAGATCTTTACAAGGTTACCTTCCTAAGAACTCCCGAGGACTACCAAGTGATAATCACTCCTCTGGCGGAGTGCTACTGTGGATATTACGAGCAGCCTCAACACCTCAGGATCCTGTCTACAGCAATCAAGGCCGACAGGCAGCTCCAGAGTCTGGGCCACACCCGGGACAAGCTCAGCGCTGAGAGATGTTTTCCATTTTCTTTTCTCCCTACAAACTTCCAGCCTGGGAATCCCCACATCTGCTCTGCTCCCCAAATCCTCCAGCCTGGGTCTGTCTGGTCTTCCTATGCTCTCCGATACAGCGCTTCTCAACCTCCCTAATGCAGCGACCCTAAATTACACACCTCATGGTTTGGTGATGCCCGAACATAATTATTTTCATTATATTGTTGCATCCTAGACGTAATTTGCTACTGGTGTGAATCCTAGCGTAAATATCTATGTTTTCCGGTGTTCTTAGACAAGCCCTGTGAAAGGAGAGTCCTCAGGGGGTCACCACCCAAATGTTGAGAACCATTGCTGTAGAACACAGCGATAGGGGAGGCCAAATTGAGGCAGTTTACACAGCAAAGCATCCTGGTCCCAGGACCCTAGAAAACTTCACTTTTAAATAACAAATTCTCTCTGAAAATGCATGCTAGCCTTTGCACTCCGGCCTGGCAATACACGTTGAGGAAACGAGGTCTCCGACAAACCCACAATTGAGTTAGAGTCTCCTGATGGCCCAGGCTCGCTCTGAAGGGAGAACCTGTATCGACCCACCTCACGCGGCGAGGCTAAGTCTCCACAGACGGAAAGAAATGGTGAAAATCTGAATGAGGGAGTTAGGGGCCTGGAGGCATTTGAGCACGAGAGAAGGGTGAACGGAGCTTCTCATTCTCGCCACTAAGGCAAGCAATGCAAGGTGATGCTTCCAGTAAGTTTAAGCAAACACAGGGAGGGAGTGCACCTGGTGCTATGTCTTACGAATATTATCTTTGGTCACGTGAAAGAGCCAGCAGCATCTCCACCACCCACCCACCAGGTCTTTGCCTTTCCCAGAGAGGTAATGAGGATGTGCCAGGGCGCACGCCCTTGCTTTGAAGTGCATCCACTCTCCGTAGTTATTTAGGTCTTTTTAGAAGGCCACCTTGTGGGAGAAACGTTCTGCACCCTGCCCCATTCCTGGCTTACAGTAAGTTCACAGCTTTCTTACACAGCTTTCTTACACAGCTTTGCACAGAACTGAGTGCTTGTGTCTGGCTTGCTTTTGGAAGTAGCCCACAATCCCTTTCTCCCTAAGAACTCTGCACTTGACCCTGTGTTCTGCTTGTTTTTATTCATGCGACTGTTTTTCTTTGTCTCTTGTCTTGTGCCGTTCCTCCCTGGATTTCTGAAGCTTGTCCTGTTTCTCACTGAGGCAGAGTCTATTATTAATTATTATTGGTATCGTCGTCATCATCACCATCATTGCTACCAATTTTCTGTTCTTCAGCTCCTTTCACACAGACAGCCTCGACTGCGCCATTTTACCCCAAAGCTTTTGTCCTTAAATTCTGGGTCATGACTCATCACAAACAACCATTTAGGTCATGGCAAATTTACCAACATCAAAGCCCTCTGACTGTGAAATAATGGAAATACAAAATGACATACACATGAGCACCACGTGTTTCTGGCAAAGCTCACATGCATTGAATTTCATTCCCTCTGCCCTTTGTCCTGAACACGCCACACGCTGTTTGGACTGGACATGCGGCCACACCACACAGTGCACAGGAATGCTGCTTGCTGGAACACCTGCGTCCGTGGTCATCAGGCTTGTGACCGCATGTGCAAACTTGTCTGCTTGTGGGATAATAAAGGCCTAATTACGGAAAACAAAACAATGTCAGTCTTGGGCTATTGTCATTCCTCAACAAATAAGTGTCCAATTAGTGGGCTTCAGATTGTGTTGTGGTAGAAGATTTCCTTTTAAATCTTTTTGTTTGAGTGGGACTTCAGTTTCAAAAAAAAAAAAAGGAAAACAAAACAACGAAGCAAAACAAAAACCTTCACCATTGCATTCTGCCCTCATATAAAGGAATTTCCAGCAATTTCTGAAAAGGCCTGAACACACTTCTGCCATATATTTTTTGTGAAAAAGCATTTTCTTATTGATTATAAACATGAAGGCATTGAAAAGCTTTTAAAATGCTGAACATGGTCTATATCCTATAGTACCAAATATTCATTCAATTATTTTTTTCATAGTTAATTTTATGATTTTTATTTTATTGTGTGTGTGAGCGTGTGTGTGTGTGTGTGTGTGTGTAAGTGAATGTGTGTGTGAGTTTGTGAAAGTCAAATCAATCTTCAGGAGTTGGTTTTCTCTTTCCACCACATAGGTCCTGAAATCAAACTCAGATCATCAGGATTGGCTACAGCAATCCTCACCCACTGAGTGATCAGGTCATAGGCCCTGAATTTAATTCTAATATGAAAATAAATGAGCGTGTGCATCTCATTAGTATGTAACTTTACTTAAATCTCTTAAAATGGTAAATTTATGTGTATATCAAAGAGCTGTCTTAAAATAAATTTCTGTTTTTAGAAGCTAGAACAACACACACTTCTTGTCTCAAAGGTCATCTACCACAGCAGGGCCCAGAGCCTCAGCTCCAGGTCTCCCAAAGATGCCCAAGTGTCTATGAGGTCGAGCTTCATTTTATTTACTCTAGAAAAGGACTCACATCGCAGCTCATTCCTTCCAGCTGGAGGACAAAGTCCTATTTTCTTGACCACTGGCCAGGGATTTTCGTTAGATTCACGTGAACCTCTTCATTTCTTAAGAAAGTTTCAGTAATGAAATAGTCGTGTGTTCAAATCTCCTTTGCAGTTTATTATTTGATCATTTCATACAGGTGTATGATGCTTTGCGTCACGCACAGGAACTGAGGTGTCCTCATCCAAAGCTGAAGAGACCGTTGTTGGTGTCTTCCCACCAGCTGTCTGCGCAGCAACTGTTGGCAGCAGTGAAGACATTCTTATGGGACTTTCTGTATATTCAGCCACCAAGTGTGTGCCGTGTCCTCTGGAACAGTCCGGCCTTCTAGTTCCAGTGGCCAATCGGAGGCAAGGGCCACAACTTTCACAGCATTGGCAGTTCTTTACCAACAACTCCTAGGGAGGAGCCCCACCTCTGTCTAGGAAGAGAGGCATCCACTCAGGCCTAGAACCTCCCTCCAAAGTCCTTTGTAAAATTGTCTTGAAATTTGTTCATAACATGGTGGGTTCTCGCGTCACTTCTTTGAGTATCTAGGTTTCTTTGGCCTTTTCCCTGCACAACATCACCTCCTATATCCGTCAGGCCCTCAGTTTGGCCATCCGTCACCCTGAAATTGCTCCTCTACTTCCACATCACCTCCTATATCTGTCAGGCCCTCAGTGTGGCCATCCGTCACCCTGAAATTGCTCTTCTTCTTTCAGAGCACCCATGTTCTGCCGTTCACACCCTCCTAAGGGTTCTTCTCTCAGTGGCCAGGCTTCTAAATATTTCTACTGTGTAACCATCTCTCCTTATCATAAGTTTGCCTTTTGCGAGTTTCCACACCCTTTCTTTCTGCTGTGTTTTTAGTCTTTTAGCTGTGATGTGTTGTGGGAAGCTTATTTTCTGACCCTGTCAATTTTGTATTCAGTATGACTCATGTACCTGATGAGCATTCATTCCATGGAGTTGAATATTGCTTTATTGACAATATTTAATATTATATGATATGGAATTATTTCTCTCTGCCCATTATTTGTAAATTCTATTTTTTTATGTTTTCTCTCCCATATTTTATACATATTTTTAATTAATCTTAAACCTTGACTGAATGATCCAATTCCTTTACTGTCTTCAAGCCATAATATTCTATCCTCCATATGATCTACTTATTGTTGTGGCTTTCCACTGAGCTTTTGATGACTGTTTTGTTTTATTGTACGTGTAGGGGTATTTTGACTGCATGTGTGTGTGAACCACACGTATGTCTTGTCCTATCACAGGTCAAAGGAAAGTGACAGATCCCATGGAACTCCAGGAACTTACAGCCCTGAGCTGCCAGATAGGTGCTGTAAATCAAACCTGGAAGAGCAGCATCTGCCCTTAACCACTTAGCCGTCTCTCCAGCCCTCTTCACTTTTAATTTGACTTTCTCAGATTCTCATTTCCCAAATCAGGTCAGTTAGCCTGCTCTCCTGTACTGCTCTCTGTTGAAATATATTTTCATACACTGAAGTAACCTGTTTCATTAGCTGCTTATTGGGGGGAATTAGTGATATTAGGATAAGAGACGTGAAGGGGGAAAGATTCTTGTGGACTAGAAAGACAAGGAAATCTCACACAAGTCTATAGGGTGAGGAAGAAGGCACAGAGCTTAGCAGTTATTGTGCAAGGCTGCTACCGGTTTGAGGAAGAAAAAGTAGTTGAGAAGGGAAACTAACCTAGAAAGGTTAGGAAGAAAGACAAACACAGGACAGTTAAAATGCAAAGAAAGCAAACTGCACACGCAAACAGATGTTGTGTCCATTCCTAACCCATCCCACAAGGATACAGGCTGCAATGCGAGCCTGAAGATATTGACTCAAATGTTCCCTCAGTTGGCGCCATAGTTCATCTCGCTTCTAAGAATGATTTTGTAGTGCTTTGCTCAGTTGAGAAAACCAACGTGTCCAGTGGAGCAAAAGAAGCCATTTCTACAGATCCTTGCTCACTTGTAGGTGGGCCTCAGTCGGCCCTGAGGACTCTGTCAAACCAGACTGTGGTGCTCCCCACCTCTGCCAACATGAAGTGTGGTTCCCTGACTCTGACCCTGCATGTCTCCGGCCCTGCCAACATTGACACAACCTCTGCTGTAAATATTATGGGAGCCCTGTATTCCGGGAAATTCCCAGGCTGGGTCACTTCCAGTCCAGTCTACCTGAAATACCTTCTCTATGACTTCTTATCATGCCGTGTCTGACATGAATATCTTTATGCCCATACATAGCAAGCACAGCTACAAATGTTTTTAGTTAAAAGAAAATGTTAATGGAAAATACATACATATGAAGCCTTACAGAGTAGACTCTGGTTATCAGAGTGATCCTTCCTGCCAGGGTTTCAGCAAGACCTCACTTTCAAGAGCCACCAAGTGCATAGTTGTTGGCTCCCAGAAGCTGGTGAGACCTTCTCCTCATACTTAGGTTATTGTTCTTGTCCTGAAATAATTCTGTCTTTGATAAGATTTGGGTCTTTGGCTTATAGAGGAAATCTCCTCTCAAAGTAACTCTCTGTCTCATCCTGAAAGGATGTGGTTGTAAAGAATCTGTAACTGTTCTGACTCTGAGAAGTGCTACTGGTAGCAGGCTCCTGATACTCAGAGGATCACAGACCTGCTTAGCAACATCCTTGTAGAGCAGCTCAAACATTGGCAGACGTCTGGGATCTCCTTGCCATTTAAAGATGGTGAAGCATCCAAGGCTGGGAACATGTTTGATGTGAGAGAAGGTCCAGTGACACATAGCAAGAAGACGGAACACCCAAATCTTTAAAAATTAGGAAATTATATATATTTTTCTCATATGCGAAACTCCATTACCTTCAGAAGCCCATCCAACAGAAGAACCTCTTGATGCCAATGAGGAGCTTCTTCGTTCTTGCAGGGTGAAATGTCTCTTGCCTACCAGGTCTTTAGGGCATCAGGGATTTATCAGTGTTATTCAGCATCTAGTCAGCCGGCTCAGGCTTTTAGAATGTGAGGGGTGTTCCTGTGGCTCAGCACTAAAATGAAGTGCACTTTGGGGCATAAACCTGAAGAATGATTTAGGCGCTTCCTGTACTGATGGAGGAAGGCAGTAGCAGGAACAGCACGAGGCACAGGTGAAAATGTGTAGGCAGATAATGGATCTGACCGAAGCCCCAACAGCTCCTTACCTCTGTCCAAGCACACCTGGGCTGTTCCCATTCAACAGGACAGCTGTGTTCTTACCACAGGGCTTCTTTTTCTTCTGGCTAGGTCTTTTCCTGTTGATAAAACTTGTCTCATGGAGTTCATCCCCCTCAGGGTCCAGTCTCGGGGTCATGGACATTCTGAGAGGTAGATGGTGATGTACAGACTCCTGCAGATTGGTGTTTGGTCGGTACCCAAACCAGGGCTGCCTTTGTGTTCTGACCACTTTCTCCTCACAGCCTGCGTTCTCACAGGGGAGGTAACTCCATAGGGGTGGGGTTGGATGGTGGACTTTTGAGTTGAAGACCATGTGTCTACATTAGTAAGGTAACACGATGAAGAGCTGTTGTNACCTTCAGAAGCCCATCCAACAGAAGAACCTCTTGATGCCAATGAGGAGCTTCTTCGTTCTTGCAGGGTGAAATGTCTCTTGCCTACCAGGTCTTTAGGGCATCAGGGATTTATCAGTGTTATTCAGCATCTAGTCAGCCGGCTCAGGCTTTTAGAATGTGAGGGGTGTTCCTGTGGCTCAGCACTAAAATGAAGTGCACTTTGGGGCATAAACCTGAAGAATGATTTAGGCGCTTCCTGTACTGATGGAGGAAGGCAGTAGCAGGAACAGCACGAGGCACAGGTGAAAATGTGTAGGCAGATAATGGATCTGACCGAAGCCCCAACAGCTCCTTACCTCTGTCCAAGCACACCTGGGCTGTTCCCATTCAACAGGACAGCTGTGTTCTTACCACAGGGCTTCTTTTTCTTCTGGCTAGGTCTTTTCCTGTTGATAAAACTTGTCTCATGGAGTTCATCCCCCTCAGGGTCCAGTCTCGGGGTCATGGACATTCTGAGAGGTAGATGGTGATGTACAGACTCCTGCAGATTGGTGTTTGGTCGGTACCCAAACCAGGGCTGCCTTTGTGTTCTGACCACTTTCTCCTCACAGCCTGCGTTCTCACAGGGGAGGTAACTCCATAGGGGTGGGGTTGGATGGTGGACTTTTGAGTTGAAGACCATGTGTCTACATTAGTAAGGTAACACGATGAAGAGCTGTTGTTGTCAGGGATGAGAAAGACGTGAGACTAGAGCGAGACCTTAGTGCTAATCACACACAGATGTGAATAAATACATAGTCAGGAGTGCCTGGCCTTAGCTTGGTTTTCTCCTCGCCAGCTTTTCTTAAATTATCCAACTACCTTTTGCCTTTGGGCTTTTCCATTTCTTGCTTCTGTATTTTCTTACACTCTTACTCTGTGACTGGATGGTGGCTTGGTGGCTGGCCCCTGATGTCCTTGTTTCCTTGTTCTCTTGTTCTTTCTCTTTTTCTTCCCAGATTTCTCCTTCTGTTTATACTCCCTGCCTGCTAGCCCTGCCCATCTTTGCTCCTGCCTCGTTATTGGTCGTTCAACTCTTTATTAGACCATCAGGTATTTTAGACATGAAAAGAATCACAACTCTGCAGAGTTAAACAAATTCAGCATAAACAAAGGCAACACATCTTAAAATAATTTTTGACAACAGTGTTTTAATGAAATAATAATACTTTGAAGTTTTAATGGCAATAGCTTTGAAAGTAAGACAACTCCCAAACAAATATGAAAATCAGTTTTTTAATTTTTCTTTTTCTTTTGTTGAAAATTGATAGTTTACTCATACCATATATCCTGAATATATTCTCTCCCTCTACTTCTCCTAGTTTCTGTCCCCTCCCCCTCAGGTCCACTCCCTTTCTATTGTTTATTTAAGAAAGAACAGAATTTCAAGAGATAGCAACAAAACATGATCAAATAAAATATAATAAAATAAAAACAAAACCATCACGTTGAAGCTGAACAAGGCAACCCAACGGAAGGAGACAGGTCCCAAGAGTAGGTACAAGAATTAGAAACCCACTCATTCACACATTTGGGAGTCTCATGAAAATATTAAGCTGAAAGTTATTCTATACACAGAGGACCTGGTGTCGATCATGTCTTTGCTGCTTCAGTGTCTGTCAGGTCATATGAGCCTTACTCGGTTATTTCAGAGGGACTTGTTCTTCTGGTGTCTTCCATCCTCTCTGACTCCTAAATATCCTACATCTTCTTCCATGGGTTTCCTGAGCTCTGAGGGGAGGGATTTGATGGAGACATTCCATTTAGAGCTGAGCATCCCAAGGACTCTTTCTCTTTATGTGGTATCTACATAAGTTCCTGTGTGTTACCAGATGAAGCTTCCCTGACGATGACTGAGAAAGGCACCGATCTATGACTATAGCAGAATATCATTAGATGCCATATTGTTGATTCTTTTTTTTTTTACACTGGTAGTTTTAGTTCTAGCCCAGGTCTCTGGACTATCTAGTCTCTGGTTCTGGGACATCCAAGAAGTGTTTTCTCTCATGGAGTGTGCCCTTAAGTCAAAGCAGACATTGATTTGCTGCTCCAATGAGTTCTGGGTCACCATTTTCCTAGCATATTTTGCAGGCTGGACAGATTGTAGTTTGAAAGATTTGTGACTGTGCTGATGTTTCCGTGTCTCTTTTGGCAGCAAGCAGAGGACCTTCCCTCAACGAAGACACTAGGCAGTAAGGGTGAAGGTAATATGTAGGACACCAGCTTGACGTCTCCATGTTCTGTGAGTTGTATTAGTGCCGTCCTCATCAACGGGGCACTGCTGTCGGTTTGTGGAGAACAGCACATTGTTGCCAACAGCCTAGGTTGTTTGGGATTTCCATGGGACTCTTGGCCAGCAATTCAGTAGAAATCAGCCTAGTCCCAGTACCGGAAGGCCATTTGGCTATAAGTGATGTCCATTTAGGACTCCATATCCCCTGGTATTAGGAGATATCAGTAGGATCACCTTCATATATTTGAAGAAGTTTTCAGTGCACTACATTTCATTATCATCCCCCAGATTCCCCTCAAGTCCATCTCTTTTCCTCTGTATTCCCTCACTCAATCCTATCTCCCTTCTGCCTCTCTACCTCTTCCTCCTGTCCCCTGTCCATCTCAACTCAGTCTATCCATAAAGTAAATTCTATTTCCCTGTTCCAGGAAAATCCACGTGTCCCTACCAGTCTCTTTCTCTATAGCTACCCTCTCTGGGTCTACAGAATGTAGGGGTTTTTTAATTTCTTTGGTGGCTTATATCTACATATAAGTGAATAAATACTATTTTTCTTTCTGGGTCTCACCTCATTCAGAATTTTTTTTTAGTTCCATCAGTTTGCCTGTAAATTTCATGGCATCGTTTTTTTTTAATACCTGAGTAATGCTTCATTACATAAATGTACCACAATTTCTTCATCCATTCTTCTGTTGAGTAATGTTGGGCTGTTTTTAATTTCTGGCTATCGTGAATAGATCAGCAATGAGCACGATTTCAGCAAGTGTTCTTGTGGTAGGATGAAGTAACCTTTAGGTATGTGCCCAAGAGCAATGAAATAGCTGAATCTGGCAGTACTTAGATTCACAGCTCTCTGAGGAACTATCATATTGATTTCCATAGTGCTTGTACTAATTTTCACCCCTACCAGCAACAAAGAAGTGTTCCCCTTATTCCACGTCCTTGAGAGACAACATGGGCTGTCACTTGTGTTATTGACCTTAGACATTCTGACAGGTGTAAGACGGAATCTCAAACTAATTTTGATTTGCATTTCTATGATGGCTAAGGATGTTGAACATGGTGTCCTTTGCCTTACAGAAGCTTTTCAGTTTCATGAGTTTCCATTTACTAATTGTTGATCTTAATGCCTGAACTATAAGAATTCTGTACAGGAAGTCTTCTACTGTGCCAATGCATTCATGGCTATCCTTCATTTTCTTTTCGTTCAGGTTCAGTGTATCTGGTTTTATGTTGAGGTTTTTGATCTAGTTAAATTTTGTGCAGAATGATATATACAGATGTATTTACATTCTTGTACATGTAGCCATCCAGTTTGACCAGCACCATTTGTTGAAGCTGCTGTCTTTTTTTTCCAGTGTGTATTCCTGGCTTCTTTAGCAAAAATCAGCTGCCCATAGGTGTGTGAATTTATGTCTAGGTCTTCAATTCAATTGCAATGATCAACAATTTTTTACCTACATGTATTAGTTAGGGTTTTTATTGCTATAGACACCATGATCACTGAAACTCTTTAAAAAATATTTAATTGTGGTGGATCATTTACAGTTCAGAGGTTTAGTCCATTATTGTCATAGAGGGAAGCAAGGCGGCATGCAGGCAGACATGGTGCCAGAGAAGGAGCTGAGAGTTCTTACACCTTGGCTCACAGGCAAGAGGAGAGAGTCTCACTTGGGATGGATGAGACCTCAATGCCTGTCTCCACAGTGATGCTCTTCCTCCAACAAAATCACTTCCACCCCAACAAGCACGCACCTCCTGTTAGTGCCACTCCCTTCGGCGGCCATTTTCTTTCAAACCACCATACTACACCTTGCTGTTTTCATTTCTCTAGCTCTATAGTACAACCTGAAGTTAGAAATGGTAAGACCTCCAGCAGTTGTCTTATTGTTCAGAACTGTTTTAGCTATCCTGGGTTTTTGGTTTGGGATATGAAGTTGAAAATTGTCTTTGCAATGACTGTAAAGAATTATGTTGAAATTTTAAGGAGAATTGCATTGAATCTGTAAATTGCTTTTGTTAAGATGCCAATTTTTCCTGTTTTAGTTCTACTGATCCATGAACATGGGAGAGATTTCTATCTTCTGTTGTCTTCTTCAATTTTTGTCTTTAAATATTTGAAGTTTATATTATGTAAGTCTTTCACTTGCTTGGTCAGAGCTACCCCAAGATATTTCATATTATTTGAAGTTGTTGTATAAGGTGTTATTTCCCTGATGTTTTTTCTCAACATTGTTGTCATTTGTATATAGGAAAACCACTAATTTTTGTGAGTTAATTTTGGATTTATCCAGCTAATTTTTGAAATTAGTTTCTTTGTAAGTGTTGGGGAAATGGGTATCACTTGTCATAAATTAATTATGGTAGACTTGAGAGTATCTATTTTCTTCAGCAAGCTGTTCCAGTTCAAGAAACCAATATATAACAATATTTGTCAGTTGTCATGAAGATATGTATATAATGACATTCATTGTAATGTTTGAACACAAGAAACAGAAACACTAGAAACAAGCAAAGGAGACTGCTACATGGATTAAACTTCTTTCTAAACTGGGAATCAATCTACCGCAAAATTCAGCTCTATAACTCTTGGGCTGTATACTCAAAGGATACTCAATCATACCTCAAGGACACTTGTTCAACTGTGCTCATAGCAGCTTTATTTGTAATAGCAAAACCTGGAAACAACCTAGATATCACTAAATAGAGGAATGAATAAGAAAATGTGGTACATTTTCTTCAGCTAGCAACTGATAGAAACAGATGCAGACACAGAGCCAAACATTAGGTGCAGTTGGTGGAATCTTGTGGAAGAGGGAAAGAAAGGATTGTAGGAGCCAGAGGGGTCAAGGTCATCACAAGAAAACTCACAGAATCAATTAATCTGGGCTCATAGGGGCTCAAAGAGACTGAACCAACAACCAGGGAGCCTGATGGGACAGACCTAGGCACTCTGCATATATGTGACAGCTGTAACTTGGTCTTCTTGTGGACTACTAACACTGACAAAAGAGGTTGTCTTGGCTGTTGATAACCCTATTCCTCATCATGGGTCACCTTGCCCAGCCTTCATACATGGGGTGTGGGTTCTTAACCTTACTGCAAATTGAAATGCCACATTTTATATCATGGGAGGCCTGCCCTTTTCTGATTAGAAATGGAGGAGAAGTGAATGGGATGTAGAGGGGATGTTAGGGGGAGGGGCTGGGAGGACAGGAGAGGGGAATTGTGGGAACAGCAGCCCCAAGTTATAATTTCCCTGCCCCCATTTGAGGTGCTTATCTGCAAAGAAAACGTAATAGATACCCTCTGCTACTGGAGTGGGGGAAGGAATTTTGAGTGCACGGTGACCGTTCTTTGATCCCTGCCAGGGTCAGGTTACAGTCCCTTCGCAG